>JAQIXB010000004.1:0-62023 GCA_034697405.1 Mesoplophora pulchra | reverse complement strand
CACGACTATCCCTATACTAACATTCTCACAGTACTGTATAATACAGTACAATATAATATATATTTAAAAATACCCCCGGACGTTATTTCTGTACATTTTACTTTAGAGACACGTGCTGATGACGATTTGAGTTATTGTAAAATCAATCCATTATTTATAATTTATGAGATTTGAAAATGAGGATTTTGTAATTTGATAGTGTGAAAGTAAATGTTTCATATAATAAAAAAGCATCATTTTGAATTTATATGTGATTTAATTAGGCACTTATTATTAGTTTATCTCTCAAATTATACGGTGAAATTTTAATTTTAAACGCAATGAATGTAATGGTATATTATAATAAAATTGAGCGTTTGAATATTGAGATAAACGAATTCCGCACATTATTTTTGTCGCAAAAGTCATTTATGTGTGAAAATAGCGATCGTTTACGATGCCACCGATGGGATTAACTGTTCACTAAAGCGTAACAATAGCATGGCATGAGGCAAATTGCTTTGAACATGCAATTGTTTCGTAATTTCCTTTACACCCTAAAGCAGTGCCCATTATCTTTACGAACATATTCTTTAGTTTATTCCGAAATTTGTGCACACACTTAGCAATGAGTGGAAATGAGTCAATCACCGTTCTATAGTCATATATTTTACGCCGATCCTCTTTTACTCAAAAGAGGTGAGCTCAATACACAATCAAACTTTGGTAATAGTATATTTCTAGTGTATTGCTACGCTCCAATTTACTCATTCATCTGTGAAGAGTCGTGGAATAGGGATTTAAGATGAAGCCATTGTGAACCCATGCGATAAAGAGAGGTACTATTACGAGCAGTATTACTAGCAGTATTACTAGCAGTTCTCGAAGATCAACAGGGCATGTAATGAAAAGCACTCATTCTCATCGCACCCTAAACCCTATTTCATGCAAAAATTTTCACTGACGATGGATTAAGAATGCGATATCAATGCCAAGAGTTAGACCTAATACCACACTCCCCTCATACATTATCAGTGCACTTTCACATCAATGCATTCCCAATTATTAGATTACCTTTTAAATGTAAACTAAAAATCACATCATACACTTTTTCTCTATTTATTTTATCATATAAAACTGATTTACTTAATATTAGCATTATTAATATATCATAATATGCATATAATGTGAATAAAATTCAAAACTTTCAATTTATTTAAATGAAAAAATAAAGAAAAATAATTTTTTTAAAAAATGTAAAAATAATTTTTATATATTTTCGACCGATATTTGAGTTCAGGAACCGTGATAAGAACTTAATCGGGCTCTGGAATATCGCGATTAGCGATTAGTCCCGCAAATTAATCCCATTCCATAGCGTCGATCCTCTATTAAAGTCTCAATTGAAACCATTCAATGTTTGGCACGCTTTTGTTAAATCCCTTTTCCATTCATTCATTCATTCGTGTCGTGAACACTCAGTCTAACTATAGCTATAACTATTATATCATTGCAAATATTTTGAGAATAAAAATGACTCAAATACAGAGGCAAAATTTATATGTTCCAATTTAATATGAGATGAGTATTTATAAACTAAAAATAACATTTCATATCCTTTTCTTTCAATGGAATGTCGCATAACATTATAATTAAAGTCAATTGATTAGGGCTTAAATATAATGAAAAATTAGAAACGTTTACTATTTACAAACACAGCACTTTAATAATCAGTTTTAAAAGTTCTTTAATATTAATTAAAACGATGAAAGATAAAGCCTCACATTTAATAAATAATGTATGACATTTTCTCTAATTACAAATAACGATTATATAATAATTTTTAAATTTTTATTTTTATATTTAAATATAATAATATATTTCAAAATTATAGTTTTATAAAAAAATCAATTCATAGAATTTAAAAATATTTACAGCAAAGAAAAGCATCGACGGCATAAATTTCAGCACATGATATTCGAACATGTGCTATAGGCATATGTGAATTTAACTGCAATTTATACCTCTAATACTTTTCTTTGATGTAATTAATTTAAAATCTTTTTATAGGTCAAATAATATAATATGTAATTAATATGCACTTAATTTACACTCAATGGAAATAATATAAGAGATATTTTGAATAATGTAACTGTGCTGCTATTCGTTGCGCAGCGCTATTTATGGCAATAGTAATTATAGCATTATTAACGTATTTATCTGCATAATAACGCTTTAATTATTACCATTAAATATAAAGTAAAATATTATTATTTAAAAATTAAAATATAAATCGATATTTATATTTTCAATAAATATTTTATAATTATAAAATGAATTACATTTTAAAATTATATAATATTTAATTACAAAACTTAAATCAATATATGCATAATGATGACACCGCAGATATAACATGACTCCACACTTTTGAAGTTTTGAGATTCATATTTCAGTTAAAATGACATTAATTTTTTATTTTTTAAAAATATATTTCAAAATAATATACATCATATTTAATGATTATAATTAATTATAACATAATATCACATAGTTTATGATTCAATTATTAAGAAATTTATTAAATATGTTTATAATTAAATAGCATGAGTAACGCAGAGGTTCGAATACGCGTTACCTGTATTCAGACGGTAGGGTTTTGGACACAAAAGTGGCCGGAGTTACAGTGAAATATATCAGAGTCTGAAAATAAACATTTTATTTATTTAAAATTAATTGATTTTTTAAATATTAACTTTTAAAAAATTCGTCATTTAATTAAAAACAAATTACAAAATAAATAAACTTTTACTTTAAAAGTTTAAGAATAAAATTTTTTTAAAAATAAACTTAAAAAGTAAACTTTTACAGAGTGTCATTTTTGATTAAACAAAAATGAGCGATCCAAATGTATCACATAATGTTGAATTATAAAAAAGGCATTTTCCTTAAATTGAATGCTTTGATATAGTCATGTTAATTACATAAGAGTGTAGCTTTATATACTGCGGGGTATAAAGCTACGCTCTTATATTTTTGTCATAAGTGCAATAATTGTTCATATTTTTGCAAAATTTGTGTATTTTAAAGATGGATATGATTTTGTCTCTCACGTCACATGATATTTTTAAATTTTTATTACAGAATATTTACACATATTAATATATACACTTAAACCTCTAAAAGACGAAAAATATCATGAGCATAAAATTTTTAACCCTTAAAGAGGTTTCTGTTTAGAAATCTCTATATTAACCATGGTAAAAAAACTAATTTTTAAATATAATATATTATATAATATAATATTAATATATTCATTTTATTATATTATATCAATATTTAGTTATTTATTGATATTTAAAATTATCATTATTATTTTATTTTATTATAGTAATAAAATTTTAAAAATGTAAATTAAATAAAATAAAAGTAAATTTAAATTAAATATTTTTTAAATATGATAATTACAAATATATAAAACACATGTTATAAAATGTAATTTTTTAAAATGAAAAATCAGCATTTAATGTTTGACTAAAAATTTTTAAATAAACTAAAGCTGAGGGTATAGCAATGGGTGATTTGAATTGAAGTCATTGATATAAAATCAGTCCGTAAAATCTGTAAAAATGCAGCATTCGACGATGGTGTATACACAAAGAATGGTTTTTGTATTTCATCATAACCGTGGCATTAAAGAAACAGTGACTTTTAAATATTTAAGAGTCATATGACGCTATTCATGGGAATGTTTCCGATGATACGCATTATGATGTACATGCACCTGTGCATGCATCATGAATACATATGTTATAAACAATTACAGTGATTATCTGCTTTATTCTAATGCCGCATGCAATTAATATATTTAATTCGATTTTTAGATATTTCTTTTCAGAGATACTCTTAAAGTGGACATAATGAATGTAAAAATTTTAACATAATGTTTATAAAACTGTCTCTATAATCATAATGGAGTTTTTTAGTCATAAAATTTTGTGCATATCTCAAGCTATAAGATCGGAGCTAAAAAACAGGGTAAAGAGGTATATAATGGGAGTTTTGCTTTAACTGATTCTTTTTTTAAAAAATTTATGCTTTTATTAGAGACTTTTTTAAAATATTAGGGTTAAATAATGATTATATAAATAATAATCTAATTATGAATATGAATATAAATAAATCTATCATTATAAATATATTAAAAATAATAAATGAAAAAATTATTTTTAATATATTTAAATAATTTGTATTTCATGAGCGTTATAAGTTTTAAATATATTAAAACATAATTATAATTTTAATAAAATTATAAACATTTTAAATATTTTACGTGTAATATTATTACGTGAATATTATCTTTAAACACACGAAAGTTATTAATTTTTTTAATTAATGAATTATATAAATATCAAAATACACTTAAACCCCGACAAAACGGAAAGTATTGGGAGCAAGATTCAGTCTTAAGAAGGTTTCCGTCTTATAGAGGTTTTAGTGTATATTTATATTTATTTTAAAATATGTTTTTATAATACTGTTTTTTGCAAATAATTAATGAAATTTAAATTTAAATCATTTTTATGTTAATTAAGGCATTAATAATAATGTATATACAGTATTTACAGCATTAATTTAGTATTAAACTTTACTGAATAAAGGAAATAATATATTGAAAAAATGGAATAATTTTAGCACGAAGAAGATTAACTAGTTTTTTAAAATGCTATTTGAACTTCTAAGTTTAGTATAATAAGCTAAGTATAAATTTATATATTTTATGATAAGTATTAAATGTAATACTATATAATTTTAACTTTAATATAATAATACACCATGTATTTAAAGCTGTTTAAGGTCTGTATTCTAAAATTAATTATATTTTCAATTAATTAAAATGTCTTTTAATTGTTTTATTATTTAGACATTAATTATATTTACGATTTATTATTTAACATTATTTAAAGATGTGTTCGCATCATTTGAATATAATGATCAATCAAAACATAGAATAATAAATACAATGATTAGCGATAATGATGATCAAATTAATTATATAAAAAGTGTTACCATACCATTAATTAGATTATTAAATGGTGAGTAATTATAAATACAATTAAATTATGTTATTATTTATTTATATTTTATAATATGTCATTATAAACTTATAGTGATCGTATAGTGTTACATACTGTAATCCATAGTAAAATTTTTCGTTATCAAATTTCAGTGTACCCTTAATGTGTACCCTTAATGTGTATCAATGCATTTAATTTTTTTAATTTTGTTAATTACCATCAAAAAATAGCCTTTTAAATTCATAGATAATTTTTTATATTAATAAAAATTTGATAATAATCATAAAACCGCGTTTCTATAATAACAGACTTTTACCAAAGACTTCGTTAGTATGAAACAAAAGATAAATGTACCCTCATATTTTATAAAGACACGGGTGTCGTGTAATAATTAAGGAGTGAAAAATGATAAATTATTTAAATTAATTGTATTATTGTATAATACATTTTTTATACCATAACCATAGTCTATAAGAGCTTTATAGTTTTAAAATATTAAAAAATTTATTAATAAATTATAGTCTATTAATAAAAATCACTTTTATTAAAATTTATTTTAATTAAACTAATTTTTATAAGAGCGTCAATAACTATCATAATGAAAATATATTTTTATTATTATATTTTCATTGCTTAAATGTAAAAATTAGTGACTAGCAATTTCATCCACTAATTTGTAATAATTCATAAAATGGACATGATGTCCAAATATATTTTTTTAATTAAAAAATGAAAATGCGCTGTGACTTATACTAAATGCAAACAGTTTATGTACACATATGCTGCAGTGTTAAACATAAAGTTTTAATTAATAAAGATTTATTCAGTGCTAAAGGACAATGCCCAATTATAATGTTAATGGGACCTAATTTTACACCCTCAATATTCCGATGCATTTTATAAAACACTGTGTGCTGAGTTCAAATATTTCCATTTTGACGTTTTTGTGACCTTTGATAAAAAATGATTTTTAATAATTATTTCGTTAATATGGCAATCATGGGTATCATAATGCTCAGACTGATTAGTCTATAGAAATTTTCACGAAATATTTCAAAAAAATTAGATGTCTCAAAATAAAAAAATTGTCAATTTTTTGTGATTCTATTAATATATTTAAAAATAAATTGAATATTTATTATTGGCTAATCATTCTGAGTGTTATGATACCCATGAGGGCCATATTAACGAAATAATTTTAAAAACCACAAAAAGGTCAATTTCAAGAAAGTCATGACCTATGTTAAAATAAGTTACATATTTACTAATGACCAATAAATCTGAATATTTTGATACCCATGATGTCCATGTAAATGGCCATTATGATTCGAACACATTATTTAGTTTCCAAACGATTCAGTTACGTTTTCATAGATGCGGAATTCCGCAATAATCCCATCTCTGATCATAACATATATAATCGCGATATCGCTTATATCTCGAGTTTCCATACACTAAAATTTGTACAGTAAAAATGCGGATACAGGCGCAGTGGGTATAAGACCTAACGTACCTCAACATAGTAAAAATATAAGAATAGATAAAAATGCAGTTACAGGGACACTTATAACTTGAGATATAAGCGATTGTAATGACTGTATATGGTGATTTTAGCTGTGGGTATTTCAGTCTGTGAGCATTTTGACTGTGGGCATTTCGTCCGGGAACGGTTTAAAATCACCCGTTTTTTAAATAGACTTATATTTGGACACTATAGATTATAAAAAACTAATGAAAAAGTACCTAAATTGTCTCATAATTTTTTAACAGCGATCATTTTAAATGTTATGATAAAATAATATTCTAAATTAAACAAAAATAATTTGTATTTTCTTAGCTAACCACAAACATGAACAAAATATACGGGAAAATTCTGTTAATAATAATTTAGGCGAAAATAATAAAAATCAATTAAACTCATATTTTGAAAAACAAAACGATAATTTACATTTTTCAAATGATAATTCGGATTTATTTTATAAAATTAATAAAAATAATGATCAAATTTCAAATGTTAATGATGACACGGAAATGCAAAATATGAATGTGAAAATTAAAAATTCAGAACGATCATCACTTTTAAATTTGAAAAAAGTCTTATCCCATGATTCATTAAACAATGGTATTCGTGCATATGATTCAAATCCTTCGAAATCAATGGACAGATCCGTGACCATAGATCAAAATCAAATCACCATAAATCACGGTCAAATTCCAATTGAATTATATCCATCATCATTAAGACAGTTGAATCACGGAAATTTTGACATTAATAAAATTAGGTTATTACATAATAACATGAATTCGTATCCTGAGGTAAATATTAAATTAAAATAATTATAAATATTTAACGAATTAATGCATTTTTAGAGGTTAAATATTGAAACATTATTTAACATAAATAAAAACGAAGATTATGAAAAAAATGTTGAAAATGGACATTCAATTCCCAATGAGAATCTTCAGATTTCAAAGTTTATATTAAATTTAAATAAAGATGAAACTGAGAATTTTGGAAATAAAAAATATCGCGAATTTAATTCAAATTTAGCACTTACGACAGCATTAGATACGAATCATAATAATATGTATGATCCTATTTTATTGACGCCCTTTAAAGTTACAGACGCTATTAAAAGTGATTATAACAATCATGAGACTAATCGCTATTATAAGTATGTGATCGAATTTCACTAATATATGTTAATAATTTATTAATTTTATTTTAATATTTTACAGGAAAATGAAAAAATGTATGCGAAAAAAGTAAATTTTATGTTATTAATTATGAATATTATATTATCATAATGAAAGCATTTTTAAATAATTGGGATGTTTTGAAAACATAACTCAATTAACGTCATAATATTAAATTTAATTATATATATATATTAATGCACTGTCATTTTAATTTTGTCATTTATTAATTAAAATTTTATTTCATTTAATTATAAATAAAAAAATGAATGAATTTCTTTTAAAAGAAATGGAAAAATGTAATTTACGGCTCAATATATTAGTTTATGCATGAAGTGAGGTCTATGGACCATCATAATCATAGGCTTTTTATCAATGAATTTCTTTCATACACATTCATCCGCATATTAAAAGAATTCCCAAAAAATGATTTCATTAAAAATCGCCTCTTTATTTATGAAAAATAAATCTGTCAATTTTTTGACGCTTTTCTATGCATAGTTTACTAATTAATATCATTAATGCATTACTTTGCATATGTTTTTACATAATTATATGTATAATGTATTTGTATATAATTTATATTTTATTTTATAATTCAGTAAATGAGTGATGAGTTAAATATAATATTATTTAATATTTATTAAATTTAAATTTAACTTTTCTTTAATAATTACTTATCCTAAAAGCGCTAATATAAAAGCAGCTTTTTTTGCACTGATATAATGTGAATTTTTAATATGTGTATGATGCATATACCCTATGTTTGGCTATCGTGGAAGTTCATTGCGCAAATTAAGGCGAATATGTACATATGTACACATGTACATATGCGCACTATTCTGCGCACTAAACTTCCATGATAACCAAACATACTGTACATGTATACATATATTTTTTTATATAAAAATTTATAATTAAATATTTTATTTATATTATTTAATAAAATTTTTTAATAATAATCGTATATGACTAAAAATTTATAATTTAATAATAATTGTCAATAACTTAATAATTTACAAATAGTAAAATATTGTAATATATTATTATTATATTATTAAAAAAATAAAAATGATTTATTCATAGTTCAGGCTGTCTGTGCAGTCGTTTTATACGGTCTGTGATTGGATATAGATATATTGTTGTAATGTTATGATGTCATTAAACTTAATATATATATATATATATATATATATATATATAACCGTATATATATACACCGTATATATACAGTATATATGTATATATGTAGTATATATACACGGTGTTTTCGGGCTGCACCAAATATAAAATTGCGATCATTTTAAAGGTATATATGGAATTTTTTCGAAATTTTCAAGGAATATATGCCATTTATTTATTTATATAAAGTTTTTGCAATAAAAATGTTTTTAGGATTGAAAATTTTAAAAAAAGCGAAAAATGCATAAAATTTATAATTTTTAAACAAAAAATTTTTTTGGTGATCACCCTGTATATTAGACCCCATCATGTGATATATCACTAGATTCAGTTTTAAAATATCTTTAAAATGATATATCACATGACCATATAAATTAACCGATTAAAATATTATTTTAAAAAATTGATTTTTTAAAAATAATACACAATAAATTTTATAGTAAAATTCACGTGATCAATATAAAGACCAAAAACACTGTATATGCATAAATATGTTATTCTAAAATTAAATTCAAAGATTTCTCATAAATTTCTTTAAAATTTCTAATTTTATGTTAAATCAAAAGGAAACTCAAAAAAGTTCCCATAATTTTTATGTATTATTTGTATAAAATATATTATTTTCAGATACAGTAAAACCTCTATAAGGCGAACGGTCTCAGGTCCAGGATTTTATAATAAGGAGGTTTCCGCCTTATAGATGTTTCTATGTAAAGCGTGGTAAAAAATTAACTTTTTATATAATGTTTAGTATATTATAATAATGTCCATATATATATACTGTTTTACCTCACATGTAAGACCTAGTTTTATATGGCGAGGTTTGAGTGGGGGGTCTTATACCTCGAGGTATAAGACTCCTCAAATGAGCACTTTTTTAATCTTAAAAAATTGATCGCCCCTCGAGCTATAAGACCAGGCCTTACATGTGAGGTAAAACGGTATATGAAATTACAAAACATTTATAAATAGCCTCAAAATTATTGAAATTACCGATGATATTGCATAATATCATTTTTTGTATATATATTATGTATATTAATACAGTAAAGCCCTTATAAGACGTTTCTAAACAACGGAATTGTCTCTTTTCGCGAATGCATAGTATAACGAACATTCGAACGAACATTTTTTTAAAATTTTTGCCAAAATATTTAAATTAATATTTTTTACCATAGTGGACCTCTCTACACAATGGAAACTACGGTAAAACTAACGGTAAACTGCGGAAACTTCTGTCTCTGACATATCACGTTATTAAGAATATACGGCATGTATTTTATATGGTCGCATCGGTGCGCAAAATAATTCGCAAAATAATGCGCATGTGTTATGTTCAACATATGCAACTGATGCGGGTATACACACTGTATATTTATGTATATTATATTTATATTTATATATACAGTGAAACCTCTCTTAAGCGGACACCAATTTCCAACAGACTAAGTGTCCGCTTAAAGGAGGTGTCCGTTATTGGAGGTTTCAGTGTACTCTTTTTTGCTGACACCCTCGAGCAACCCTCGAGCTTTAGAGAGGGCACGCTATTTCATTTTAGTTTAATTATTCAATTTTTAAATAAATAAATAAAAATTATTAATTATTATAAAATTAAAAACTTTTTAAAAATTAAAGATTAAAAATTTACAAATATATGCACAAAAAATGGGTAAATAAATGAATGAATATTATGTTTCGTTTATTTATCATATAAAATGCATTAAAATTTACGTAATTTATTGTATGTTTTTTAAAAAACATTTTTTAATGCATTTACTGTATATGCGCGTATCTTTCGTTTCAAATAACTGCGCAAAAAGTAGTTTAATTATCAGATATACATTACAACATATGTATAATGTTTGTAAACATTGACGCGGAAAACGTGTTTGACGCGTACGAATAGAACGCGCATAATCTGTAATCATTTGTAAATGTCATTTGTTTTAAATTTTTTTTACTGCGCATGTTCAGTGTTAGTATTTGTGGTTCCGTGTGATATGTGTCCGTTTCCGCTTAAGAGAGGGTCCTCTAACAGAGGTTCTCTCTAATTCTGTAACAAAATACCCGTCCGCTTAAAAGAGGTGTTAGCTTAAGAGAGGTGTCCGTAACTGGAGGTTTTACAGTATTTATATAAAATATTTGAAATTAAAATCGATAAAAGGGTTTAATTCATATGCTGTGTTATTAAAAATGAGAATTTAGTGTATGAATATAGTTTATTTATTAACAGAATAAATTAGCACCTTTTATTATAGCGTTTATCTTAAAATATTACTTAAAATGCTTTAAACATTTACTTTAATCATTTGACAATTCAATTATATTAATGTTATTTTTGAAAATTTTTAATATTATTTATATTCAATTAATATTTATGTTCATTCATAAGAGAGTATACATTAATGTATCATGCTTAAGCCTAAGGCCATTTCTTTTTGATAATGTAATACATAATGTATAATAATATGAATAGCGTAGGGTCGTATAGTATTTTAGAGATAAGCATATTCAATAGAATTATGATGCTATGATGCTATGATGATAGTCGCAACAATAAACACTCATCATGGATTTAAGAACAGAGTATATTACATAAATGAATAGTATAGTAATGGAAAATTGTAACTTTTTAGCTCTATATTTATATATATTTATATATTTATACATTTTATCTTTTATTTTCATACAGAAAATGAAATAATCCATTCGTTAAACATACAAAAAGGCATATGATATACTAATTCATTCGCCATTCGAAATGATCGCTGTCATCGTGTACTTACATATTGTTGATATTAGTTACTTTTAGTATATCTAAAATGTCATCACTGCACCTGTTTCCATTGATGATGGTCATTGAAAATGCCATTTAAGCAGTAAATAATGCTTTATTTTCCCCTTTATTTAGTGTTAAGTCTTTTACATGCTCATCTTTGAACATTCCCTTTTTCGCTTTAATAATAAAACTAAACTCAAATTTTATAATTTGAGTTTAAAACCAATACTTTCAATAATGTATAAAATTCACTATTTAATTATTAAATATTTATTTTATATCATTTATTTTTTATGAATTTGGTTTTAACAATGATTAACTCATGAATAAATTAAATTAGAATTTAATTTTTAGTGTTTTTTATTTTAAAAATTAAACATACTTTTTATTTGAGATATAAACATCATTTTTTAAACATAAAACACAATTTTTTAAACAAATTTTATTTTAAATATAAAGATACTAAACATTTTTATACATAATAACGTTTTTAAAATTTATTTAAAATAATATATATATTAAATAAAAATTAATAAAAATTAATTATATGCACATTTTTGCATATTTTAGTTTATTTCGAGATTCAGAATTATCATATGTCAAACATTTGTTAAAAATCTGATGAATGAATTTACATTTACATATACATTTATAAAAAGTGAATATTTTTTTAAAAAAATATATATAAAAACATTTTATAGTAACATTTATCAGTAATTTTTTGGAATTAATAATTTTTTTGTTTTACGATAATATAAAGCAAAATTAAGGGCTAAAATGAGCTGTTAAATTCAAAAGTGTTATTCGTTTATAAACGATTATGAAAAATCTATATATTAATAGTGCTTTTTCTGTTGAATGTGTATGTTGTAAATAAAGACATTTCTCAATGTTAATGATGTATTTAAAAGTGAAGTGCTAAGAGTAAAAATGCTGCATTAACTAAAGTATTAATATATACACTATATGTACACTTATATGTATACTATATGTACACTAGCTAATGCTATTTTCAACCGCATAAATTCATAGGAATCCTCAATGTTCATGCATGTACTATACTGGTATTTTGTTACAATGAAATGGTCCGGAGCTGCGGTTTCTTTATGTACGACTAAAATGTAAATGAATTGGAAACGGCACTTTTCGCGTAAAATGCCAGCATCTGTACACTGCACATGTATTATAATTGAAACTTTTGTTTATATGATTATATATAAAAATAAAATAGAAATGTTCAGAATGTTCAATAGTTCTTTACACATCACCTGCAAACATTAACGTCATTTTTGCTTTAAATGTGTTTTTTACAATATAATGAACGTATTGAATATTTATATACATATGCGTGTTCCAAAATTTTGTAGGGCCAATAAAATGATTTACACGCAATTTAAAGAACACAGTTTCTTACTGTTGTCTATGGTAATAAATGTAAAATTTTCCCTCTTAAAAAATGTAAAATATAAGAGACTATTTAATTTGAAAATGAACATATTTTGCCTCTGCTAAATTTTTCATGTCTCTAGTCCATGACGAGTAAAAAGGTGACGGAAAATGCGGGGAATTCATGTTATGCTGCTTATTAGGAACACATATTTTCGACATATCTCTTCAAAAATCGCATTTCAAAGTTTTTAAGTGCAAAATAAAGAATCCATGCGTTGTGACTCTGTATAGTTACTGTGTATAGTTATTCAATAAATTGAGTTCTCTCTTTGCATGAAAGAAATTGATCGTTTTTACTATATATGTGATAGTTACAAGTTTGTCATATGATCTCAATGTGATCCTCTTCCCAATTTTCCCACAATAGCTATAGTGCTAGTGTAGTGCTAGTGATTGCTTTCAATTTCAATTGATAAAATTTCATTGCCCATTCCCAATTGTGAAATTGGATGCTCTCATATCAAATAGCAGCGTAAATAATATATTCCTCTCATGTTAATAAAGAAATAACAGCCTAAGGATGGTTTTGAAAAAAGAATTAAATAAGTTACGGGCATTTGAGCATAGGCTTAATATATAACCATTATACAGCAGCACTTTAATAATGCGAAAAATTAATCAGAACTAAAACATGTGCCTTTTTTCCCATTATGTATTACAAACGAATTTTGTAGGGATAACTTAAGCTCGTATATGCTCGTATATGCTAGTATATGCTCGTATATCACGCTTCGCAAAAACTTTCCAATTTAGAGCTAATGTGTTCAGCTTAGCCTTAGATAGAAGTGATGCTCCGAAATTGACTCTCTGCAGTTTCCATTATAACGCTAAAAGAGCTCTTTTTCTGGTCACGGGAAATTAAGCGGGAAACGGCGCAGAACGCATTCACTTTCTATACACTTAAATGTATAGAAAGTATACCTCTCATACTCCTTACACTACACACATTCCTCACAATCCATACACTCTAAACCATCATTCCCTTTCATGTCTTAAAAACGTTCATTTTAAGACATTGGGTCATTATTTCCTTTTCTATTTAGTATCATATCACTTTAATATCGTTTCGTTAATTTTACGAAATTAACTCAATCACTGTCAAAACGTATTCATAGGCTTTTAAGCAATAAAAGTGAGTTTTAAATTTAAATTCAATTTTAAATTTAAACATTATATAAATTATAATTATACATTAATTTATGTGATAATAATTTTTTTATTAATATATTTTTTTATTAATATATTAATGGGCGTAAACATTAAAGATGTTTTAAAATATATTTTAAAATATATTTTTAAAAATATAAATAAATACATTTGAAGCGTATGTACATATTGTATTTATTGTTTTTTATTTTATGTTTATATTTAGAGATTCAGAAAATTGATATTAAAAAATGAAACATTCGATATGATTATCGCATTGAGTGATATGAATTTACAAATGACGAACACAAAGTTCATGGTGTCTCAGTATTGTTGATTCTTTGAATTGTCATGTGGGACTATGTCCAAATGCTGCAACAAAAGCCTAATGTGACGTGCCGCACTTCAATTGTTTCCATAATAGTCTCTTCTGCAGTCTCTTTCTATTACAGTATAATCGTTACTGAATCCGATACGCTTTTGAATCTATTAAATTGATTCGAAACGCGTCAGTCGCGTAACTCTAACATTATCATAGATATACAATATACGTATAAACGCGACTATAAAAATACGCTCAAAACTGAAGCTGAAAAAGAAGTACTTTTAATTCCCTCCTTCTATTATGTCGCCTATTCATAGTTAAACATGGGGCTACGCCACTTGAGGAGCGCGGTGAATCGAGCCTTTGCATGTCACAAGGGATAGTTTCAACCCCTCATTAAGGTTGTATTGTCCGATAGTGGAGAGCATAATTTGTCCTAAACTTATATCAGCCATTGAATCCCAAGAGACAGAAGCTAACTGTGATTCCTAAATAGGTACTATTTTTCACTTGATCCTAGTTAATGGGTATAGATTCATTCAGCATTATGCACACAGAGTTTAGTTCGATACAAACATTGGATGTTTCGTATAATTCGGCCGCAAAACGATGCTTTCTAAATATCGGGGATCATTACGCACAATGAAAGCATTTGCGTTGAATATTGGAATAAATTGTGTTCGGAATGCATGTGTTACATGATGGTATATACTAAATTTTAGGACTATTATGGTGCATTAAGGAGCAGATGTGATATTTGTTGGCTCATGTTGGCTCATATGAGGATACCCCAATATCATACAAATCCTTTTCATTTGGCATAAGAGCACCATTCACTATCACTAAATGCATCATCAAATTCTCTATTAGAAAATTGGCTCTTTTATACTTCCATTAAATACTTAAAATATATTACGTAATAAATTTCTATTAATATCTATTAAAAGAAAATAAATTGATGTATACTAAAATATACTAAAATAAGAATCTTTATTTTTGAATAAATGAAAAATAAATGCGATAATATTATCTCTTTTCAATAATGTTTTACAATATCATTCATGAATCAATAATAAAGATTTTACTTATATTATACTATAGTAACATGAACGATGATATATACTAAAAGGATGGAAACATAAAGTGTGGTTATGTATTAATACATTACGAACGTTCAATTCCATTACTTTCGATCTTTTAAAGCACTTAAAATCATAGTGAATCAAAATCATTGATTTGAAGAAAGAGTGCGTCTTAAAAGAGATGCGTCGAAATGTGCATGTGTATTTTGGCTTTAAAAAGCTCATACCGATAATATAAGTGAAACATCACTTACTCTTACTATTATATTACTATTACTATTACAAAGCAAAATACATTGAGAGCATCATCTCACACAAACACAAATTCTCCAATAAAATCTAGTTATATACTCCATGTACATTCTATATACATATATATATATTGCTAATGTTGCCCTGTTTTAAGCCAATTATAGGCTTGACTTGATTTTCAAAAGCGGCCAATTACGCCAAAAACTAGCATTATACTATGATACTATGATACTATGATACTATGATACTATGATACTATGATGCTATGATGCTCGTAGTTTCTCCATCGTTCACGCATTAGATGACAAATAGTGCAAAATTACCCCCGTTATTGTCGTAGAAATAAGTGTCTTCGATTGCTCTAGTAAACTCTCTCGAGCGCGATCAGATCAAATAGCCTGAGCCACGATACCGTAGCCAATTTGTGCGTTATACTATTTTATTTGATCCATGATTACTAGCAGCCTCTGCTAGTAGAGGCGCAAGCGTTCATCATTTCCGCCATCACTTTCCTAAACGCCCCAATGCATAATTTGGCTCTGCCTTTACTCAACATAATGCTGTTGTAACTCAATATGTGTCATGATTGCTATAACCATCATCATTATTATTGATAGGATATGTTAGGTTATGTTAGAATAGAGCTCAAATAAATGCATTTTCACTCTCCATTCAGTGTGAGTATATACTCTCCTGAAGTGTCTCTCATAAAATTGCTCACAAATTACACATCATCCATACATAAACGATACTATTCTCTCCTATTCTATGCTATTCTATGCTATTCTATGCTAAGAACTCTTAACTCATAATCGAACGCACAAATAATGTTATATGTAATATGTAAGCATATATCTGAAAAATAACGTCTCTAATAACAAATTTTATTATTATATGCATTTTATTTTATTATATATTTTAGTATTTACTTCTCATTTCATAAATTAATATATGCGTTTATTATTTTGACACTCATAAAACTCATAAATATAACATTATAAAGAATTATTTTCTATTTTTTCAAATCATACTCACATAATGCTAACATAATGCAACTTTTACTATTCCTTTATAATATAATACATTCTTTTACTTTTATTTAATTTTATTTTATCGCACTTTAAATTGAAATGCTAAAAGACTTTATTTTTCCTAAATTTTTTTACATTAATTAATATACAAATATTAGAATCGTTTAATTCAATAGCATGTTAACAAAATCAAAACTTAGGTGCAATTTCAAAAGTGAAATTTAAAATATTTATTTATGTTTTAGTTTAGTTTAGTTATTTTTATCGGAAATAAAATTAATTAATTAAATTTATATATTTAAATCATGCGATTTAATGTATAATTTTGTGGTAAAAAAATTAAATTATAATTACATATTTATGCATTTAAATTGCATATTATAATAATGAATAATGCACATAATGTAAGGTATTAATGTAAAATTTTCGATGAATTTTCGAAATATAAAATTTAATTTACATTTTTATATATAATAATTTAAAACAAAATTCTTATCTATTTTATGAATGCCCTAAATGATGCATTAGTGGATGATGATGATTAAAATGTTGTGCGGCCGATGATAGCACCGCAGCGGCCGCAGGAAAAGTTAATGATGAACCCGATGCACTAATGAATGGCGATAATTGTGACTGTGATAATTGCGATGCATAGAAAAGTGCTGCTGAAGGATATGACCCCGACACAAACGAAGGGGAACCCGAAGACGATAACGATACGGGACCACATCCACTATTGGGAGACTGTGGAATCGTGGGACTATTCGCATCCATACCTGGATTTTGCTTTTTCCATTTCGTACGTCTGTTCTGAAACCATATCTTCACCTTTAATCATTAACAAAACGATCAAATTATTAATTCATAAAAATTAAAATAAAAATTACACAAAAATCAAACACATGTAACATTATATAGTAACAGATACAGAGAGTGAAATATTGTAGTTAAAGTGAAACTCGTAAGTAGTAAGTTGTAACTAGTAATAACTAGAAGTATTAACTAGTAGGCTTACTTGTGTTTCTGTGAGCCGCAGAGATAGAGCGAGATTTAGTCGTTCGCAAACGGAGAGGTATCGTGTTGTTTTGAATTTATTTTCGAGAGCTACTAACTGCTCATAAGTAAATGCTGTTCGTGCACGTCGGGGTTTTCCCGTTTTACTGTCATTCAATGACTTTTTCTTTTTACAGTTATTCGCGCTTTTATTATTTGTAATTTCTGAAACTGCGGAATTCGGCGAAACGTCACTTAAACTGCTGCCCTTTCCACTCGAACCTATGGGCGATGCCGCACTACTGTCAGGTTCAATCGCTAATTCTTTGTTATCACTATCAATTCGATAGGCTAAGTCTAAGTGCGAATTTTTGCCTAATCATAGGGACATTAAAATTTAATTTAAGCATAAAAATTTAAATTTTTCTCATTTAAGTCAATTTATATATTTATAATTTAATTTTATCATTTATCATTACCGTGATTTCGGACGTGCTCTTCAAATCCACGAAATCCCGAAAGTGGAAAATCGGAGGGAAATGTGCATGAAGAGGATCGTCGAATAGCCTCATGCATAATCCATGGCTGCCAACGAATTAAACGACCATTATTTGGACTGTGACTGTTGTTAGATGTGCTATTACTGTTCGTACTTTCATTGCCCGTGAATTTTGAAGGATCGAGTATATCATCGACAGAAAATGATGTACGATTTGACGTGTGAATTACCCCCTGTCTCAGTGCAGCCGACAAAACACCATTCGTTTGGTTTCTGATGACATTACTTTCACTGATCGTTGGTGATGATCGCTTAATACTGATTTTGCTTTTATTAAATAATGGTGAATTCGAAGATAGTAATTGTGGGGGCGGAGGGTGCGGTGATAAATCAGTAGAACTTTTATCTATGGGAGAATCAGTCACTTCCAAATCTTCCATATCAGAGTCACTTCGACCATTATTGTCATTTTCATTCTTTATGCGTATTGTATTTTCCATTTTATTAATATATAAAATATTTGATCATAATTACATAGTTAAGAATGAATAATAAAAAAAATTAATTTTTTAATTAATTTTTAGTTAACTTTTGAAAGTATTTCAATGATAAGAAATGTAAACATAATACACGATTAGCACTAAACTCAAATGCTTTCACAAACAGGAGTGGTCACTCGGAAGTGTTTTCACCTGAACAACTTTTTCCAATAGTATCATTTACTAGAAAAGGGAGAAAAATTCTGTCTTTAACTTCTTAGTGTGACAGTCTGTGCGGGAATTACTAACATTGTCGCAAAGTTAGTTTAAGCCTATCATTTGCTTTAATCTGTATGACGTTATGGAAAAAGGAACGGCTAAAAGTATGGAAAATGATGCAGACGCAGCATCCGATGGGAGGGAGCAGAGGGAGGAGAGGATCAATGAATAGAGCATTTTAGAGCATTTTCCTTCAGTTTAAATTGAGTTTGGCACATGTGATCATTTTGAGATCACTTTCATTAATTGCCCGTCAAATTAAATGATGAGGTGATATATAAATGGAATTAACTAGCGGGGAACAAAACTATTTAATGATAATACATTGCAGATGTTAAATTATTCAAAAGCATGATTAAGACAAATGAATTATAACAATTTTATGTCAATTTTCATTTAAAAATTTTAATTTATTAACCCTATTAATGAATGACTTTCAATCACTATTCACTGTGTATTATTGAGCGAAACACTGAATAAAAGCAAATAATAGGCAATAACAGGCAATTATCACCAAAACGAGAATTAATCCCAATGCATAGTTAATAAAAAGTACACTATACACTAAGTCATTGAACCGTCAAAATGAAGAGAAAATAATAGTCTATTATCAGTTTCTATTATGGCGATGACATTCTCCAATTTTAATAATACATTTTTTAGAAAATTCACCATAATCATTTATATAATAATATTTGATAATGCATTTAAAAATCGATTCACAAACTTAATATAATGTTAACGTAAAAGTATTAAATTATATTTAGAATCAATGTAATTATTGTAATTAATATACTAAAAAATAGTAATATAACAGTTAAAGAATTTAGTCGGAGATGTTATCGTAAAGAGAATGATAAAAGTTAATAGAGAAATATGTAAAAAGTGAGTGTATGTTAAAAGTGAGACGCCGTCGTGTCCCATTTCTTTCTTTAGAATATTCTAAGTTAGGAAATGGACATAATTGACCCGTAACTGACCAATATCTGAGATAAACAAATTGCAGAATCGTATTTACTAATGTAATAGTACTTACTAGTGTAATAAGCACTCGACATTAACAATCTATCTTTAGTAAATTATCCTCAAATCAATAGAGAGGTTTCTTTTTGCCGCTTTTGCCGCATTAGTATTATATGTAAATGTCAAACAAAGAATAGTTTTGTTAAGAGTATGCTTTTCTTTGGTTCTTTGGAAGAGTCCGCTTTTAGTACTAAATTTAACTGTCGTTTTAAAGTTTGCATCAAAGTATTCAGCAGAACATAAATGTTACTATTTATTGTAATATCTTTACAATCACTTAATTGGCAAGAATACACTACCGAATAAAATAAACTAGCACAATGAATCTCTTTGAAATAACATGTATTTTGTCGAATAAAGTTTTATTTGAATAAAAGTCTTCGCCAAAAGTAAATATTAGTAAATATTAAGCTATTAGATTGAGACTAATCTGTGCAATGCTTTGCGCGTAATTTGCAAATTCATACATTTCGTTAATGTACACATGGATATGGAAACGTACGAAACGATGAAAAACAAAAATAATGTATTTTTAAATTCATAATAAACTCAGTCTTTTAAATGAGTAAAAGAAACAGAAAATGGTCTCATGGTTCATGAGTTCAGCGGCGATGACATTTTGAGATGAATGAAACAGCGTGAGATTCGGTCATTCGGACCGGAAATGGTCCTTCACACGTGTTTACTGCACATTGATTTAGCACTAATACCGACCGCTGTTTTATTGATTACATACACGCCCATAGTGTACAGATACGTGCACATTTTACATACACTCACAAAATGATGCCATTGGAACAGCGTGAGTCTCATTAGAGATCATCATTATACACCATCAATGTTATTATAGGAAAAGAGTGAGTGTCAACTCACACTTTAGACTTTTATACATATGCTATATATAGTGAAAGATAATACATATTCACCACTATTTGCTTATAAATGAAAAATAAACTTTTCTCTAACGCTATACTTTCCTTTTACTCTATTTAATGACCCAAATTTTTTAAACATTTTTCTTAAAAATTAATTAATTATAACATTAATATTGAAACAAAATTAATGTTTAAAATGTATATTAAATGTATATTAAGCAATTTTATTCTTTCATTTAAATCTATTAAAAAATATCAATTTTTTAAATAATTTAATTATGATTCAGAATTAACATAATAATTTTTAATTAAAAGTGTTAATTAACCATTTTCATATTAATATATTATTAATGCATTATAATTAACACATTTCGTTTAAGTTCTTTATTGAGATGCAAATTTTAAGAAAATTTTAAGAAAATTTTTTACATTTTTTAATGCTTTAAATATGATTGATGATCGTAAAAGATAATTAAACATTTTGAATTGACATTGACAAATGACAATTTACATAATTTTGTTTTAAATAAAAATATATGACTTTAAATTTAAATATTAATGATAAATATTAAAATATAAAAATAAATTTTAATTTTAAATAAATTTATATTCAAATATTTTAAATAAAGAATATGTTTCATTAAAATTCAAACTATAAAATTAACGCTCATATTTAAATGAAAAAATGCTTTTTTTACCAAAAAAAACTTTAGAATAATTTTCTTAAATTTTAATTACAGAGTTAATTTATGTTTTAAAAAATTGTAAATTAATTCGCTGATGTTTTATATTGTAAAATGCAAATTAAAAAACTACACAATTAGTTCTTAGACGCTTTGCTTTAAATGCTAAATAAAATTATTATTATTGATATTTTTATTGTTATATAAGCATATGAACAATTAATTATATATTAATTATATATTAATTATATATTTAACAATAAATTTAAGCGCATCAAATTCAAACATATGTTCATATTTACACGCGTTTATGTTTACATTACATATTACGAATAAAATAAGGAATTTATACGTAAAATACTTAAATAATGAAAATGCAAATAAAACTATAATTATAACGATAATTATTAATTTCTAAAATTTATATTATTATTATGTTAAAAGATATGGAAATTTTATTCTAAATTCAAAAATGGTCGTAATCTTTATTTGTAATTTATAAATTTCTTAAAAATTGTAAAAGAATGTGACGATAAATAATTATTTTAAAAAAATTTCAATGAAATTTATAAAATTATTAAGAAAATAATTTAAAATTAAATATCTTTTTTAACTAAAATTATCGGAATTAAAACTATTATTATATTGGTTGATATGGATGTTTCCGTTTTAACTTTATACAATTAACTCCTAATGTTAAGTCAATGGTAAAAATTGTGATATTACATGATGCGGATTTAGGCCTTTAATAATAACGATATTTAAAACATCAGTGCGATGCGTATATTTTTATACGAATATAATATACACATACTCAGGTTTAAAGCATCGATATGATAATACACTTTTCGCAGTAAATAAAGTTTCGAGTGTATAATGGCTTTTTCCTTTAGTGCACCCTTTGATTATTTACGGAAAACTAAAATTGTACTTTACCCGCATTACTTCCGTTTTGTCATTTGAAATATCATATCAGTGATGTGCAATTTTCAATGTTTATTTTTCTATTTATTTATGCTTAAAATTCATAATAAAATTTTCAATAAATAATTTTATTTTTGAGATTTAAAAAATCATCATACATATATGAGTGATAAAATTAATATTTTTAATTACAAATATTATGTAAAATTATGGCGCTTTAAGAGAGAGAACAATTTTAATATAATCGTTTTAAAAAACTAAGATAATGACATGGAATTTTAAATAAAAGATAAATATATAATATGCTAAAACATGTCATTTAAGATTCATGTGTTAATTACCGACTTTAGCAATCAGTTCATCGACCATTTGTGTTAATTCCGTGTTTTCATTACTCTTTTGTTCCAATTGATTCATCAGACTCTTCATTTTCATTTCAGATTTCTTTAGCTGCGCACGGACCGCGATCACTTCAGTTTCATTCGCTTTTCGTGCATTTTCAATTACAATATTGGCACTGAAATTATAAAAAAAATAAAAATATGTATATATGTTAACACAGTAAAAATAAAGAATAAATGTAAAACAATTTTTAAAAATATACGAATAAATTATAAAAATTAAAATTTTATTGAAATGTAAAAAGTGAAAGGCATATTCATGGCATACTCTTCGAGTTTTTCTTCGGCTTTAATTTTCAAATTCTCAAACATCCGTTCCTTATCATTGATTTGAGTGACGGCGTTTTCGTACATCTCTTTCCAATGCTGTTCATTCGCTTTACACATTTCCAAAGCCGTCCGTGTTTTATCATAACGGTTGTGAATTTCGAAGAAACTTTTTTCGGCACTTAAACAGTCCTCAACTGACTGATCCTTTTCTCTTTCCAATTGAGTGATTCGTTCCAAAAGTTGCATTTTTTCGTTATTATGCTTTAAATTAATATCATAAATATTTTTTGTCATATCCTCATTAACAGCAATTAATGTGTCCACTAATTTAATGGCATTCGAAGCATGCGTTTTACTAATTTCGAGATCTTTGTTCAGCTGATCTATGATTTTGTCCTTTTCTAACACTTTCTCATTAAATAGTAATTCCTGTGCATGTGATTCTTGTACTTTATCCTCAATTATATTGTTTAATGGCGTCGAATCAATTAAATTCTTATTTAATAATCCTTCAGACGGTGATGATGGAAAATTATTAACATTCGTTTTGGACAATACGATGGGAGTCGTGAATTTCATGAGTGCCGTCATATTCATCTCTGAATCGACATCATCAGCATCACACGCACTTTTTAATGCTGAATTTTCATATGATGGTGTATGTGTTATTTTAATCATCGAAACATTTTTGTGCTCACCACAAATGGATATGTCACCGATTAACGGATCGAACTGACGATACAATGATTTTCGAGAAAACGTTTGATCATCATTTAAAACGCCATTTTTATCGTTTTCTGAATTTTCAAAATCGATTTTACCTCTAAATTCTTCAGTTTCTGTGCGACTAATTTCATGGTCTGATTCTATTGATATTTTTGAACATGTCTCATAAAACGTTTTATTTGGCGATTCTTCAAATGGCAAATTATTTGTATTTTCATCATATTCATTTTTGTTATTATCTATTCATTAATGAGATTAATATGAATAATTAATATGAATGTATTTATTAAAATTAAAATTTAATTCATCATACCGTTAATGAATGATGAATTAAATGATCTTTTAATGGTATCATCAGTTAAAAATGATGCATTCGCATTTAAAAAATCATTTTCATTATCCTTTTCATTTCCATTATTAACATTGATATTCGAAACGTTAAAACTGTCGTTTACTGATAATTTCTGTAATAAATTAGCATTTTACATATTTCCTTTAATCACCATTATATATCATTAAAGTAATCACATTAATTATACATATTAAATAAATAATTAAAAACGTATTTATGGATTTATAAATATTTACATTTTTTATTTTAATGTGACATAATCATATATTATAATATAAACATTTAAAAAGGGAATTTCACTGAAAAGGGGATGACAAAGGTCTTATATCCCGCGGTATTTTCAACCCCTTTCTTTGTTCCGCTCTTTAAACCCCATGTTAAAGCTAAAGAAAAACTCACGATAAAAAATGCATTCAATTTATATGCCAAAATATTAGTATTAAAGTGGAACAGAGACACATTAAACGTATGCTAAACATAAATATCATTATCAATTCATTGAAATAATCTATTCCATGACATGAACACATATATCGTGTGACATTAAAACAGAATTCATAATAAAAAGAATGACATAATTAAGCATTAAATTTAATGAAAATCTTTAGATTAAAATGTTTAAAATTCGAAATCACATGAAAATGTCAAAATCCATTTCTTTAACATTTTCATCATTATCATTAAATGAATTGTTAATGATCATAATGCTCATTTTAGTATTAAATCATAAATAAAAACAAAAAATTTCCATTTTATCATTAAATGCTATTATATTAGAAACGCCCCCATTTTCAACAGTTTTATATTTATTTAAAACGTGATTAAAGTGTAAATTAATTTATCGGTTAATTTATTATTAAATAAATGTGTTAATATTATGATTAAAACGTATGAAAATAAAAATACCGCAAAATTTAGAGCCAATATTTTTGACGGCGTTTCAATTTCAATGTTTTCCATATCCATTTAAATAAATTAATAACTAAATTAATAAATAAATAATAAAATTAAAAGTGAATTAAAATAAAATAAAAATAAATTAAAAATAAAATGAATTTTAATTTTAAATCATGAAAATATTGACTATGATTAAATGAGCGCCTAAACATAGGGTAACAAAAAACAGATTAAAATGTATAATAAATGCAAATGATTGGACATTACTTTATCATTACATACGTCACTATGTGATTATCTTAAAATACTTCAAAATATGAATCATTCATTAATAAACTATTTTTTCATTTAATGAGAGTTTAATAAATATTAAATTAAATGACATTTGAATATGAATAAAATGTTACATAATGTAATACGTTATTATGAATATATCCATTAAATAATTTAAAAAATGAATGACTTTTTAATCGGCGCCTCTTTAGAGTCACGGACAAATGCTCACATCACTCTCATACTGAAATAACACCATCGATTTTTAGCACTGTCCAAAGGTGGAGACACTCTCTAAGCATATGCCGTTTTTTAAACAAAAATTCGAAAAAAGTTTTTTCGCATTTTATCATTCAAAATTTAAAACGAATATAATTTCCAATTTCCAATGTGCGGAAAAAATCGAAAATAAAATCGTAAAATTCCGAATTAAAATGCCCAAAAATCGAAAAATCATTTTATCTTAAAATTTACTACATTATGCTTATATTATAATATTTAAAATTAAAATATTAATTTTTATGTTTAATTAGAATTTCATTAATAAAAATTTTGAATTAATATTTTGGGGCGAAATGCTTAAGAATGTTTTCGGCTAAAATTAAGTCCGTTTCAGAATCAATTTCGATGCACATATAATCGGGGATTTCGACACATTTACATGCGTGTCCCTGAATCAGTCCTTCAGATATAAGTTCCTTTTTAAAGAAATAGAAATGTCCCGTTTCTATGTATTCACCTGAAATGGTCATTTAAATCCGTTTTTAACATTTAATATCATTAATAATTGATATGAATGATTTACCATCCCAATCCTGTCGTCGCGGCCTTTTCTGAGGGTCAAAGTTCAATGGTACTAAATTCATTGACCATCGTAGTTTATGTGATCGTGTCACTGAAAAGACCGAATCACAAATTTCATTTTTAATGATATCATATGCTGTTTTTAAATAACGATGATGGAGACATGGGGATGTGCATTGCACCAAACACATGACGTCGAAATCTTTTTTAAAATTAATTTTAACATTTTTAACATTTTCATTATATCATATGATAATATACCATTATAATGATTTAGAAATTCTTTGACAGAAATGAGAGATGACGCAGTGTCAGATGCGGTTTCGGGACATCGTCGATGAATGTTAACTTTATATTGAGATGCGATTTCCGCGATTCTGTCATCGTCCGTCGAAACCCAAATATCATCAAAAACTATTTTCAAATTTATTACATATTTAATTTATCATAAAATAAATTAAAGAAAAATGTTACATTTTCATTATAATATAGTATTTTATGAATTAAAAGACAAAAATATATATTTAAAGTGATAATATGCGATACTTTTGGAGTGAATGATCGGTTCTAAAACCCATTGAATCAAAGTTTTGCCTAAAATTACGCGCGAATTCTTCCCAATGACTGATTTACTCGAACCGCGTGCTAAGATCAAAGCACACACTTTCATTGTATACGATTCTATTCACTGTCATCTCTCATTTTAGGTCTATGTTTAAATCCATGTTTAACACCATTGACTTATGATATCATATCAGATTTTGCAATATCTTTTCATTTAAATCGTATTTAAATATAATTTATCATTTCATTCATTTTCCATACGCATACATAAATACATAACAAACATATGAAAGACCATTCTTTTGATGTTTTATCGATCGTGTATTATATTCAGAGATAAGATTTTTTCGGAATTCCGAAATAGGATATGATAAACGGAATTAATCGGAATTACGGTTTTTATATTTTACATATTGATTTTTATTAAATGTTTTTTTATTTAATATTTAATTTTTTAAAATAAAATAATATGAAAATTATTTTAAAATGTACTTTTTTATTGATTTAATTTTTCATTTTCTGAATAAATATAATGATATAAAATGATATAAAACATTTATTAATTCATTTAATTAAATATTCAATATTCAATTGAAACTAAAAATTAAATAAAAATTATAAAAACTTTAATTTTACGAAATTTTAAATTATAATTATTAATTATAAAATAAAATATTTTAATTTTAATTTTTTAAAAAATCGTGAATAAAGTGTATGACTTAAGTATGAATATACTCTATTTTATGAAAGATTTTGAAAGAATATGAAAACACTAATGATTATTGCATCATTCGTTAATCATTATTAAATGTTTAATTTAAACATTTTAAAACATAATTTAAATCCTTTAAAATAATTTTCTTTTTTAATATTAAAAACAAAAATTAAAAAATAATAATTTCGCGAAAATTTAATCATAAAATCATAATGACATCTTTAGTGTTATAAAAGAAACTCTAAAAACACATGTTTTTCGTTATGATTATCATACATTAAATGTGATTAATGTATTAATGTTTATATTTACATTTAAATTAAAAAATTGGAAATTAAAAGTGAAGAATTAAGAGGTAAAATCATGCGTTTGGCGCGTTTCGTCGAATTCGGCCGTAAAATCGTATGCATCGGAAGAAACTACGGTGCACACGCCATGGAAATGGGCTCTAAAGTGCCCGAAAAACCCCTCATTTTTCTTAAACCATGTAATTCATGCCTAAAATTTCATTCTTTCATTTTCTTTATTCATTTAAATCTGTGAATGCCTTTTTATTAATGAATTTTATTAATAAAATCCATTGATTTAGCATCTTCATACGTAACTGAAGGAAGTCCTATAAAGTGAGTCAATGAATGAAACAAAAATATGCATTAATCAATATCATCACTTTTAGTACTTATATCGTGCGATAAACACAATTTTAAAATATTGAATATTTTAGTGCCTAAAAATTGGGTTCTTATATCTCGAGTATCAATCGAACATATGCTCTTTTATAATATAAATACGATAAAAAGATACTAATGTTACATTATACACCTGTGATCTTTATTTAAGTGCCATGGACTTTTGGGCACTTTTGAACCCAAAATTTCATTGGGATTCGGGCCCAATGGACCGACCGAACCTCTACTAAATGGAAACGAACGCTTTTCCGTTAATAGTATACCTATAGTATAATCAGAACCTCCCAAACGAACGAAATTTTTTGACCGAAATATTTATAATTCACTTAAATTTTTTAATTAATATCGCTATAAATATGAGGATATAAAATATTTAGTTATTATGTATTTTAATTAAATTAACTAAAAATTTTGAAAAAATATGAGTTAATATAATGAAAAAGTTTCTGTTTCATACTTTAATCATAAAATGAGACTAAATATTAACATTATATAATATACCAAACATATGAAAAGTTAATTTTTTCCGTGCTTTACATAGGAACCTCTATAAGACGTAAACCTCCTTAAGACGGAATAAAATCTTGGGTCTGAGCCGTTCGTCTTATAGAGGTTTTACTGTATATACGGCTTTTAAAATGAGACCGTAGATGTAATGAAAAAAGTATTTTATGCTTTAAAAACGTGTTTATATTTATAAAAATAATACGTGAGAATTAAAAGAATATTTTTGTTTAAACGTTAAACACGTGACAAATAAAGCAATTTATTAGTGTTTTATTAATAGAATCCCAAAGGGATGTACTCAATTACATCATGAGGTAGAATTGGGAGTGATCATCGGTCGAAAGGGTGTGAATATAAAAGAGAGTGAAGCGATGGATTTCGTCGGAGGATATACGGTATGTTTGGATATGACAGCACGTGATTGGCAGGCTATAGCTAAACAGTCGGGTCAGCCATGGTCACTCGCGAAGGGCTTTGACACTGCGTGTCCCGTCGGTAGTTTCATTCCCAAAGAGAGTATATCAGATCCTCACTCACTAAGGATTTGGTGTAAAGTGAATGGGAACATGCGTCAGAATGGTAATACTAAAGACATGATTTTCACGATCCCTCAATTAATCAGTTACATCAGTGAGTTCTTTACATTGGAAACGGGTGATTTGATACTCACGGGAACTCCTGAGGGTGTGGGTCAAGTCAAAGGTAAAATTAAAACATTTATTAAATATTAATTAAATATTATTTAATTTTTAAACCATTTTTATGTTCAGACGGAGATGTCATCGAAGTCGGTCTAAATGATGATATCGTAAAAGTCAATTTTCAAATTCAGGGACAGGATTAATTCGTAATAAAAATTGCAATTAAAAGAGTATATAAACGTCTTCCAAATCACTGTTTACAAATTACTCATTAAAAATGTTAGTGTTTTCCTTAAAATAATTAAAAATTATGCATATAATATTTATTTTAATAGTATTTTATTTTGAAATTATTAAACATTTTAATTGAAATTTTCTGCGATCATAATCATATTTTTGACAATTTCTGCATCACATACTTTCAATTGATAATCATTTATAACATCGGAATTGCCCATAGATACATTTTTATTATAAAATGTCATTTTTGATTTTATCACTTTAGACGCTGATGCATGAAATTCCGATACTTTTGTTTCCGTTAATATTTTACTTAAATTATTCGTATTTATACCTGAGCCGACCATAATTATAATGCGGTTTCGTGCCAATTTTACCATTGTTGAAACTGTTTTAATACCGGATTCGGCAGTTTTGGACTGTCCACTCGTGAGGACACGCTTAAAACCCATTCTTATTATGTCCTCTAATGCTGTCTTTGGATCATTTGTTACGTCAAATGCTAAATTTCACATAAAAATTTTGAAAAATTAACTATAAAATTAATATATAAATTAATATATTTTTTAATATATACCACGATGGAATGTACATGGCACGTGTGACGCTGCCTCTGCAATTTTAGTTAATTTTAGTTTTAAATTATAATATATTTATTTATTTATATAATTTACTTAATAATGCAGAACATTGTTTTAAATCGACAGAACCATCATTTTGTAGTGCTCCAAAAACGAATCCATCGGCATATTTTTTCATTATTTCAATGTCTTTAATCATGAGTGTTATATCCATATTATTATAAAGGAAATCACCGGATCGCGGACGGATCATAACATATATGGGAAGTTTCGGGCATAATTCTTTAGCATATATGAGTAGACCTAAGTTTGGAGTGAGACCCCCGACCTTTAAATATAAACATTCTTAGTTTTTATAATTTGTTTTAAATGTTCTTTTAATGAATCGTTTCATAAATATCATGGTAATTATTTAGTAATTAGTAATTTAGTTTCTCAATAATTTTCAAGAAAATTCTAAAAATATATTTAATTACTTTTTTAACGATATAATGAGTATCTTTTTACGCATAATTATGTATCATATAATGCTTAAACTAATGTCACATACTTTTGTATATGTATATATAAATAATATTAAAATAATGTCTAAAATTTGTAATATTAATATATGATATGATAAATGAACAAAAATTATAATGCGATTTAACATGATACTCACTTCGAGAGCACTGCAAAGTTCAATTCGATCGGCACCACCATTATATGCTGCTAAAAGTGATTCTAATGAATCAACACATACCTATATACATATATACATGAAATAATTGACTAAATTTAAATGAAAAATTAAATTAAAAAAATTAAATAAAAACCTCCATTAATGGACGCATCGTTTTGAAGTTATTTTATTATATAAAACTTAAATGTGATTATAGATGAGTTTTTCAAAACACATAAAGAATGTATAGGATTAGTTTATGCATTCATATGTTTCCATATGAAAACCAATAGCGTGATATGACTGAAGGTCATTGCAAATCAATTCTGTGTTTAATTATGGATTTTATTTAATATAAAGTGAAAAATCAAAAGTTTGTTTTGTAATATAAGAATGAAATACAATATAATGTTATATAACTGATTATTAAAAAAGTCATTTAATTAATAATTTACAAATAATTATTCAATTATTTAGTTCTTCGTGAAGGTTCTGACGCAGTGATAGGTTTTGGGGGTCCGATTTTGTCCAAATCACTAATGTAACTCATTAGTGAATGACGCCTTTCGTCTTCAAAACAGTCTAATACTAAATACCGTTTATCATTTTGCAAAATCGCAACGATGTCTAAAAGATGCTGTTCCGATTCATCGATCATTTTCTTCGATTTAAATGTTATGATTTTCGTTTCTTTTAATAAATCTTTAAATTCAGTTTTAGCATTCGCTAATTTATCTTTCATATAATCCCTAAATTCCCTCTCACATTTCCTGTCACTCGAAGAAAACTTCAAATATCGAGCGTCATCTTTTATTATTCTTCGGATTTCCCTCCATGATGATGATAAAGTGATTTCGCGCGTTTCATCCAAAAGTTCTCGGAATTTCTCTTTCTTTTTCTTAAATAAATTATCAATATGCTCATTAAAGAGCTTTTCTCTTTCATCGCGGTCTAAACTGTTGACCAATTCCCATCTTTGATCCTTTTTCAATGTCTTTTTCACGTCTCTCCACGAAACATCGGCATTCCTCACGAGATCCGTCAGTAGAGCAGTGAAATGTTCCACCGTTTCGGCGTGTTTATGCTGTTCCCGTTCCTTATCTCTTTCTCTTAAATGCGTTGAAAGTTCACGTGCGACTTCTTTCTCTCTCTCTCTAAGAGACGCCTCAACACGTTCCTGTTTCTCCTTTTCTTTCAATTCTAAGTTATCATTTGTATCGACATTATTCCCATCTGAAGACTGCAGTTTGCAAATGTAATGCCTGAACATGTCTTCGCGCAGGGAACTGCTTTCGAGTGATTTGTATCGCGGATCATCCCGAATCTTCTCTTTTGCCTCAGACCATAGGGAATTACGCTGCAGATACTCCTGTTCCTTCAGAAGGTCCAAAAATGATACCTTTGCCTAAAATGCAAAAAGAAAGTTTAATCTTTAATTATGGTCTTTAAATTATAAATATATTGCGCGGTGCGACCCAATTCAATATCAACATATTTAATTATATTAATCAATTGCTTTGCGTCTGCTCTTTAGTTTGAAATGAGTAAATGTGTAATATAAATTAATGGTCAATGGTATTTAATGGTAATGGTAATGGTATGTACCGTAACAATTCATAAATTCATTCATCCGCCTGCATTCAGCAGCGCATTCAGAATCACTCAGCGTGAGTATTGCGTTTATCTGAAAATAATAACAGCATTTGTAACACTGAAAGAAATAGTAATATGCATTGTATTACATTTGTAAATTAACCTGAAAATTGAAACTAATTAATGCTAAATAAAAATGCTCATTATTACATTTAAATCACATATAATTGACTTTATGGACCATATACTATTACCTTTTCTCTATTCGCAGCTTTCTCTTCGCGTTCCTTTTTCCTTAACTCAGATAGAAAATCATTGAATAGATTTTCGCGGTCACGCATCTTTTCGATGTTTTTGAAGCGCTCATCTTTTCCGTACTTTTGGGCGAATTCACCGAAGGACGATTTCGGTGTCAGACATGCCTCTTCCAATACCTTTCTAAAGTCTTCGCGGTGCTGACGCAATCGTTGACGCTTTTCACGCCTTTCCTCTTCAGCCCTCTCTTTTACGAACTTTTCAAACACCTGTTTCCTGTCCTTTGATGCTAATAGCAAATACCGAGGGTCAAACACGATCTTATGAAGTTCCTTTTCCCATGGGGAAAACGCAGACACCTTTAATCACCATCAATTCAATTATCTCTCTATTTATTTAGCATTTCATTACTTACGCTTTTCTCAATGAGCATAGCTTTGAACATTTGAATTCGTTCCTCTAAAGGAATATTCTCTCTTTGTTTTGCAGCAATTAATTCAGCATCAGATGCATGTTCTTTTTTAGTTTCTTTTTCAATTTCCTCCACATTTTTTCTAAAATTATAATGAAATAATGAAATTATATAAAAATAATTAAATAAAATATAATTTACTTTTGTTTTTTCAGGGGTTTTTCATCTTTTTCTTTCGGTTCTAATACTCGTTTATCGCCACTTTCGGGATCTGTTTTCGGATTGGTTTTAATGAGTTTTTCCACATCGGGACGATTTTGAATTTCGGGAGGACATTCCCAAAGGGACGTGCGTGTACTCGGATTATAGAAAAAGACACGATTATCTCCTGTCCATACGACACACCTAAATTATAGTAAAGTAAAGTGTTAACATTTAAAATGTGAATATAATGAGAGAAAAGCATACCATGGTGTGCCAGACACGGGTGTACTCGAAACGGGTTTTGATTTATCACGCGTTTCAACTTTCTTTTCACTTTTCTTTGTATCATCGCCTTTAGTTTGTTCCTGAGCTTTGTTTTCCTCACCTTTTAATTCATTTCTTACCTCTCCATTTTTAATACTCTTTTCTTTATTCGAAGTTTTTGTTTCTGTCAATTGCTTTTGGGCCTTCGCAATTGCATCTTTAAAAGTAATAAAATTAATTCTTTATTCATATAAAACTCATTTCAAATATTATACCATCGAAATCCAAAAGCACTTTTGGTTTATCCCAAACTGATTGTTGTGTTTTTGAACTAAAGTAATAGGGTTTACCATCGGGTGTTTTATATTCGGTATATTCAGATGCGGCCATCCTCAGTTCGGGATCAATCATACTCAACACCATTTGTTGTTTTGTGTCCGTATTCGGAAGTGAATTCATCTGTGGCCAGTTAGGGGCGGGCGGAAATCCGAACGGTACAAACGGAGGCACTAATTTATTAGCATTAATAAGTGTTTTTAAGAGAAAAGGGTCATTACCTCCCGGGGGCATCCCCGGAATAAATGGCGGCGGATGCATGAACCGTGGGGGCTGATGACCGAACATCGGGGGCTGTGCCATGGGCATAGGTGTCGGATGCATCTGTGGTGCGTTATTATTACACATTTTTCTTTCGTCTTCAGTTTTGTTACCTTTAAAATCATATATTTAATAAAAGAATAACAAATGATGGTAAATACCTTCATCGGGATTTGAGTGTGTCATTCCCACATTCACATTATGCAATTGTTCCTGAGCTATGATCTTTGCATTTTCGGGCTTTGTCCATGTCGTTTCACGTGTTTTAGCATTATAATAATAGAATTTACCATCATCCGTTTTTGTTTCGACCCAAATATCGCCGCCGTCACCACCGTGCATCGCCATATTCTTTATTTAAATTTAAATTCAAAATTTTAATCAAAATTTTAATTAAAAAAATAATAAAATCATTTTTAATATACCATTTGAGGATTCGATGGTGGAATGTGTGTCTGTTGCGGCATCGGATTAATAAATGGCGGTCTCTGAACCTCCATTTTCGTATTTAATTTATTATTTATATTTAAATATATCGCATCATAAATATCGATGTGATTATGATTCACAATTTGTGAATCGTAAATATTCAATAAAATGTGAATGTGATTATTATTCACAGAATAATATGAATGAAAAACAAAAAACAAAAAAATCGAATGAAACAAAAGATGGCATCACTTTAGTTATGTCCGTTCATTGTGTTATTCAAAAGCGCGCATTTTAACATTTTAAATCATAATTTTTATTCATTTTTTAATTTTAAAATTAAATTTTCGATAAAAAAACTCTATTTTAATCGAAATGATTTTATTTAATATTTTAAAATTTTAAGATAATTTTTTATAATTTATAGCATTTAAAACCACTGATGAATTAGTATTTAAATAAAGTATGTTTATTACAATTATACTCAATCAGTGATTCCAAATTATAAAATTCACAAATATTTTATTATAAAATAATGTTTAAAAATAATTATTTAAAAAATAAATTAATAAAAATTGAGATAAAAATTGAAAAATTTTATATAAGAATTTGTGAGTGTTCAGTATTATTTTTTTGTGTATAATAAACTTTAAATTTAAATTTATCATTAGAAAATGATGGGACAGTGACAAAATTAGTATTAAATGTTTGACATTCGTTAATATCGTTTTTAAAACTATTATCGGCTAAAATTAGTAAATCGGGAGAATGCCAAAGGGCTAATGAATCACTAAAACATTTGTTTAAAGATGGTAAAAGGTGAGCATTCGTAACGAATAATTTTGATAATGATGCGCCCAATTCATTGACATTATCAGTTTCATCGTGAATTATGTGTTTTTTAAGTTTTGAAATAAAAGGATATGCGATTAATGAAATGTGACGATTTCCGATGTAAATGTTTATGGGATTCGATGAAAGGTAAAAATTACTTAATTTTGACGTTTGACATGGAAAATGCTCATCATTTAATGGTGATCTAAAAATGTATTATATTAATCAATGATTAAATTAAAAATTAAAAAATGATAATAAAAATGATAATAAAAATGATAATAAAAAGAGAAATGATACTTTGGGACGTTTTCGTTATGTTCATAGTCAGGTCCGGGGACGAATATCATTTGCGAATATGATGCTATCTTTTCATACGATGAAATTATACGCACGAAATTTTTCATATGACCTTTAAACGTAAAAACATCTTTTATTTTCAATTTTATTATATTATTATATCATTATTGTATTATAATATTTAATATTTTTTTATATATGAATTTTCATTTTCAATTCAAATATTTTATGCATTTATTTATGAATATTGAAATGATGAGTTTAAAATGACAAATTTTACATTATAATGTATTTGTTTATAAATGAAATTTATACCTTTAAATTGATGATCATCGATATTTTTTTCTGAAACAAAATTCCCGATAAATATAAAACAATCGGGAACTGTGTCCATTGAATTAAATCCCAAAAATAAAGTTTTTAATTTACTTAAAGTGTCACCATCATTTAAGTGTATATCATTGACAATGACGATCATTCGTTCGTCATGAGTTTCACTGTCTTCAGGTGAAATGGTAAATGGCGGCGGCATTCCGATGGCATTAACATAAAGAACATCATCATCAGAGTAATATGTCCCTTCGATTAAAACGAATGAATTTTCGACGATTAATTTGTCCCTCCATTTTGTGTCATCCGTGAACATAATCGGGACATGACCTGTTGAGTCTTCGATAACATAGTGTTTTGTCACTTTTGACAAATCTCTTCTGATGAATGCAAAAACGATACAATCCATGGTTTTGGTGCACGTTAAAAGCGCATCGATGAGCGTCAGTTTAAAATGCCTCTCAAATAACGAATGTTTTTTTAAATTTTTAAATAATGATTTATAATGATCGATATAATTATTTGTTTTTTCATTATTTATGATCACATTTTTCACAATTAATTGCACATCAGAGGATTGTGCCGATCGTAATTGACGCAAATGCTCTATGGCCGCAGATGCAGATTTTGAATCGATTAATAAAGAATTCGTTTTACATTTTAGCATTAGAATCGGATTTATCATATTCATAAACTGATCCAATGAATCATACGGCGGATATCCGCTCATAAATGCCTTTTCCATTAACGATAATGCATCGCTTAAAACACAATGTCATTATTTTAATATTAAATTAATAAATATTTAAAAACATACGCTTTTAAATTGAAACCGTTTAATTGAAAGCGTCGACACAATTCCCATCGATTCACTTTTAACGTTTTTGACGCCTTTGACATTATCACCGAATTTTTTATAAATTTAATTCAACAAAAATATTATCAAAATTTTGGCGCAAAAAACATGTGTATATTTAGAGCAAAACTAATAATACGTTAAATGATTACTATATTCATATACAGATACATGCTTTTATACACGTGTATTAACACTGAATTTTTGTTAAATGTTACATGAGTGCGCGAAACTTAAAAGTGAATCTCTGACAAAATCCACTGAAAAACCCCATTGATCCATAAGTGAATGGTGATCCCATTCACTTATGGAATCACCGTTATTAATAATCTCATATTTAACTGTTTTCTTTTTAATGCCGTTTTAAACAATGAAATAATGTCGCGAAATAATGCTCATTTTATAAAAAACGCCATAAAACTAATGCCATATATATATGTTTCAAAAATGTTAAGATTAATAATGAAAATGTTATTACTGTTCATTAATTATGGTGATCCCATTAACTATTATGGGATTACCATTATAAGTATTTATAATGGTGATGTGAATGCTTTGTTTTTTTTTGCCGATCGTCTATGGAATGGATTTTAAATTTGCAGATCGTGATTCCAATGGATTTTGAGTCTGTCGATAGACATTCGAATGTTTTTATTTTAAATCCAATGATAGTAAAAACACATTAATATGTACGTATTTTGAAATATAAAAGTAATAAAATTGAAATATGAAAATATTTTATTTCAGTTTTCATCATTATCACAGATGTATTTTAATGACTGAATTTTAAAACTCAAATAATGTTTAATACTTAATACTTAAATAAGAAAATTAATTAAAAATAAAGAGATTTAAATAAAACTTTAAATGTAAAATATATTAATCGTTTTTAAATATAAAACTATATATTCATATTCTAAATAAGAAACTGATAATAAAAAAGAGATTTAACACCACGAAAAGAATGGTGTTTTATTCTGAAAACTCTGAGTAAACGTTTCTGTCATCGCGCGTATTCTGTCTCTGGCCGTAGCTCCCGTCGTGGATCCCGATCGACTCCGCTCCACTAAAACGGCCGGCATTTGAACCAATTGTACGGGTGATTTCCCCTCTTTCAATGCCTGAGTCAAGTTCAGTATCTTAAAACAGACATTATCATTATTTACATCGCATATTATATATTATATTTACAATGATTGCAAATAATAGATATTTTGTAATTAAATGCGCTAAAACTATCACTATAAATAACATTAAATCTTCGTAAAGATCAGGGTCTGAGAGGGTCTTATATCGTATTTAGAGAGGAATTATCAAAGCTCAGAAATAAGGTAATAAAATCATAAAATTCATAATTAAGTATTGGTATTTAATTTTTCTTTAACAATACCAATAAATTAAGCTAATAATGTAATTAAAAATAATAAAATTAAATTAAAAAATATAAATTAAAGAATATAAATAATTTTAATGAATAAAGTTGCATATAAATGAAAACACATACGAATAGATTAGGTTTTTTAACGGGTTTACGGTTCTACTAGTATATATTAAAACTTAATATTTTAATTTTTATATTTAATTGCAATTTCATTGTATTTATGAGCATATAGCACTTTTTGCGGTATCAAAATGTTTGAATTTTATAAATACACAATTATAATAATGACTATAAATTCAAACATTAAAAATTAATATTAATTCAATGTCTAAAACTCGGTCTAAAACTAAGCATTAGTACACATGTTTCAAATATTAGTACATTAATTTCTTTTGAATATACGCGCATGCTTAATAGCGCATATTCGGTCTCAATACAAATCTCTTCTCAAATACAAAAATGTACTAATATTTGAATTGAGTGTATTATACATGTGTTATTATCAGAGATGGGATTATTGCGGAATTCCGCATCTACGAAAACGTAACTGAATCGTGCGAAACAAAGAAATGTGCACGAATCAAGTAATAGGGACCCCAAAAATGAATTCAAATTTCCGCATTTCACTGTTTTCCTCAAAATTCCGCAAAAATCCGCATTTAAGGATATTTCCGCATTTTTTCCGCATTTTCATAATTTTTATAGAATAATATATGATTTTTGACCGTTTTTAATATTATATTCATCAAAATACTTTTTTTAAAAAAATTAATTTTACACTTTTCTTAGCATTTATAATTATAAATTGAAAAACTGAAATTTTTTATAATGAAAAACTAAGGTAAAATTAAATTATTAATTATATAAATTGCATTTTTTATCATTTATATAAACGTTTTCAAATTTCAAAATTTGGGTTAAAAAATACTAAGGGGGAGTAAATGAAATTTTTTGATGTATATTTTTTTTATTTTTGATACCTTTTAGGCAATATTTACTCTTATCATATGTGAAACTATTGTAAACTTTGATAGTAAATACGGTATACAATACGTGAAACGACATTTTTAATCAAAAAAATAATGATTTAGAACTAAAATTTGATAATTCAATGGTGAAATTTATAAATAATCATTTAAAAAATGGAAAAAATAAATATATTTTTGATTTAACAAAAACATTCATTAAATTAATGTTTTTGTTAATGTATTAATGAATAAAAAAGTTCCGCATTTTTATTAAAATTCCGCATTTTGATCAGTATTTTGGCATTTTTGAGGTCCGCAATTTCTCCGCATTTTAAGATTTTTGTTCCGCAAAAATCCCATCTCTGGTTATTATTGTACATGTATATTATATTATTGTATATATTATTATCATACAATACCTGTCCTCTCATCACTGACATTTGCTTTTCATAAATATTACGATCAAAACCTTTGTCAGTCTAAAAATAAACATTAATAGTAAATTAATAAATATTAATTTTAAATATGATATTTAAATTTAAAATATTTAAAATGTTAAATACAATTTGTATTATACAAACCTTAAATAATTCAAATAATTCATCACACAATTCCTGAACAAAATTCATGTCTGATAATTGTGGTAAAATTAATTCTTTAGTTTCATTAGAAAATGGTATTTTCGCATACGGTAGCCATAGCCAATAATAAGGATCTAATATCATTCATAATTTTTAATCATTAATTTATTTATTAAACATAAATATTAATATTTTAAAAAAATATATTTCTGTATATGTATATATATTTTGTTATTTTTACAAAATATTCATACATATTATGTAATTATGCATTTTAAATGTTAAATGTTAAAAGTGCGTAACATACACGCTCTCCATTCGTCGGGATGTTTAAAAGGGAATGCTAAGCCATTGTCAATGGCGGCGATTTTTATCGGTCCATTCTTTTTGGGACTCCGACAATTGGACGTGAGAGGCTGTGTTTCGATGGCTGCTGATAGTTTAGTATATTTAATTAACCAATTGTCATTACCACGATCAGTATTTCTAATTATATAATCCAAAACTACTAAACGTTCAAATTGCAATTGAAATGCCTTTTGTACAGCCTCAGGTAACGGATCATCCTCAAATCGGCGTAACCAAACAGCAGCATCCTCATATCCATCGACAAATAATTGCAATGATCCGACCTTTGGATTATTATTAACATTTTAATTTATCATTATAGAGTATGATTAAACATTAGTTATTATAAAAAAATAAAATTATAGTGAATTCAATAATAGTAATTTTAATATTCTTAAAAAGTTCGTAAATACTTTTGTTAAATGAATCTTATCTATGATCATATGTATTGTATTATTTCTTTTATTTTATTGTTAAAAACACTCAAAAGTAAGATTATGATAAATATAATTATAAATGTTGAAAAAAATAAAAGAAATAAATGTTTAGAGAAAAGAGTTACTTTTGGGGGTAATCCGATTCTATTGAAGTGTTTTCCGACATTTGGAAATCGTTCATTAATATTGTTTTTCGTAATCGATTTCGCGCGGTCAATGGCCGTATAATTGAATGTTTCAGACGCTAATTTTATGACCTAAAAGCGTATGCATTTTCATTAATAAATGAAAAAATGTCATTTTAAATGTGAGAAAAGGCATTTAAAAGGCATTTACTTTAGTTTTTGGTACAATATTGAGCTGAAGCTTTTGGTCGACGATGGAAGCTCCGGCTTCAGAGAGATATCCCTCATTTGGTACTAAACACCCGCGTCCGAAACAACACGGACAGCATAGTTTATGCATCCATTTTGTCCATTTCGGGTTAAGTCTGCCGTAAGGTTCTTCGTCCTTTGGTTTAAAGACTCCGACAGTTTTCTTTTTAAAAATAAAATTCATAAATAAAAAAATAAAAAAATGACGTTTTCATTGTAAAACATACGGTTCCATCGGAGTTTTTAACGAAATAACTGCCCGAAGATCCCTGAAATATCCTCTGCGGATATATACCATTGTCTATGGCCATTTCCACGTCTTTGACTAAAGCAGTGAATTCGGGATCATCGGCAAAGACGTTGTTAATGATGGATATAGCATCGGGTTCCATTCTGCGTAATAACGGTTCACTCTCTCCTTTAGTATTCGATGTATGTGCAGATGATTGAGGAAAAGCTGATGATGGTACTATGGTCACATCCGGTAACAGATGATTCGATGATTGTAACACATTTGGTATATCACCATCACAACTGCTCTCTGAGGAAACACTACACTCATACGTTGCGATTGGCGTAAGTGCCTCATCATACTCACTGTTCAATGTATTCATTTACTATATTAATGTTTTTTTTTATTTCATAAATTTTCAATAATTTTAGCGCCAATTAATGTGTTAATTTATGATTCAATCGTTCATTTTAAAATGTAAATTAATTTCTTTATTAATAACAAAAGCGTTATCATAAACAACTGTACTGTTCATAGGGTACATTTTCTGATACGTTCAATGATAAGTGTCAAATGCGTGCGTATAAACATTACATATGCATTGAGAAACTCCTCACGTATGACATCAGCGCCTTTACAATGTAATGTCATTAGAAAGGTCTGAAACGCAATGATAATGCTTTACATGTAAAGTGTTTATTCATTACAATTTTCAGAGCTAAGAACACATTTCAACATTTACATTAAATATACCCTTAAATCAGTATGTTATTAATGTCATTTCCTTGAAACGTTTATGGAGATTTTTCTTTACACATTTACTTATTCTTTTCAAAAATATACACATTTATATTTCTTAAATATTTCTTAATTCACTATGTATAAAAATAATAATTTAAAAATGTTCGTAATAATCAAAGGAAAGAATAAATCGCAATTAATAATCTAAAAATCAAATTAATAATATCTTAACATATACTAATGGAACCCTAAACTTATTGAAAGCCTAAGATTTTATTTATTACAATGTTTTTTCACATTAATATACACTTAAAATACTTTATATTTAATATTTTAGCATTTTTAATCACATTATTTGCTAAATTTATTATTGGTATTGTTGCTGTAAAAAAATTTAACATGTAATATAAAATTATACTTAAATAATGTTACAATTGTAGTTTAATATATAATTTCATTTTTAAAAATAATTTTTGACAATGAAATTGTCTCTCAGTTAATCATAATTTTATTTATTTTACTTTTATTTAAAAAATTATTAAATACATAATAATATATATTAAAAATCATAGTAAATTATTTTAGCATACATATTAAAAATAAATATTATATTATGATTTTATAAAATATGAAACATTACTTTTACCCATATATTTTCAATAATTCCTATTAATAGTCGATCATAGTAATAAACAGAGATGGGATTATTTCGGAATTCCGAAATGGGTTTTAAACGGAATCCATTGGAATCACTGTTTTATGCACGAATCATACGTTTATAAGCATTTTGAGATGCATTTATTTTATCGGATTTTTCAAATTTAGTTTTTTAATTCCGAAAAAAATCTCACCTCTGATAATAAATAATGAAATATTTTTATAAAAATCACAGAAAAATTAAAAACCACATTTGGACATAAATGACAAATAATATTAAAATGCTTAATTTTCATAATAATGAAAGGGCCAATTATAGTTTGAAACTTCAGCCATAATTTGGCATTTGGCTCTTTCACAGATTAGTCCATCTCTACACGGACAAAAGAGACTATAAATTTCTGAAAATTCATAGCTTTGTCCGTTTGGAAATGACAAAGTTTTGTTTTCGGGTAAATTATTAAATCGGCACCATTCTCCGATTTCACCTCTATACATACATCGCGGGAAACTGTAACGTGCAAAGCCTAAATACATAATATGACATAAAAACATGATTTATTAAAAATAAGTATCAAATACCAATGACACAGCATTGTTCCGGAAGACAATCATCAGGAGTCTCACAGTATCCGCCGTTTTTAGCCCATAATGGAATACATTCCGTCGTCGATATCTTTAAAAAGTTCATTTTTTACATTATAACTATCTATAGATTCACTTTTATTTAAAAATTTATAAATTCGTACTTTTAATTATTTTAAAATACTTACAAACACTACTAATATCAGCAAAAAATGAAAAATATTCATCGTTTTAATATTTAAAAATTAAAAAAATTAAAATGAAAAAATATTAAAACTATAAATTAAAATAGAAATTTAAGTTTTTAATATTAAAATTTGAAAGTATTTGATTATTGGAACTTTTTGATCTGAAGAAGAACCTGTACTGTATTCAAATAGGGTATTGATGCTTTATGATGACACTAAATTATAGTTAACGCCTCATATACTTTGAGGGCGAAGGCTAAGGTTACTTTTTATATTAACTAATACTAACTTAGGTATATTATTAGCACTGTTTTCATCATAACTTCACTTTTGTCTTAATCCCCGAGGCTAAAAAAGGACCGCCCCCGGAGCAGAATATACATATTTATTATGATCATTTAATATTTTGGGGTATCCCGGGATATTCGTTATAAACAACATTAGTATGGTAAATTATAATCGCAATAAACATTCGCATTCACATTATGCAAAAGGTATATTCATATTCATATGATATACACGCATATTTTATATTTGTTTTTGAGTATCATTTTAAGAAATCGTGTATTAAATGACGCAAACATCCTGTGTATGAATTTCATTTATTATATAATAATGAATAAAAAAATATACATCATTTACATATATTCATCATTTCATAGGCTCAATTTACTCTTAAATTTTTATCGTCATCTCATATCATTGAAATTTTGTTATAATCATTCCTAAAATTTAAAAAACTTAAGTCAATATAACGATAATTTTATTTTAAAAAAATAATTATTTTTTATATTTTCATTATTAAAATTACATTTAAATATTTACATTTTTGTTGATTCATAAATAAATGTGATGTTAAATTAAGAGATAAAAAAAGTGTAAAAATAATTTCCGATGAAAAAGATTATTTTCCATTATCAGTTTCCATTATTAAATTTAGTTTCTAACGGAGTGATGTTTTCATTATAACTGTCGATATCGCGCTGTGCTCTTAAGCATGTGGCCGCATGAGTCAATTGGAGAGCGGCGTCGGGATGTGCTGTTCCCGGTAATAGGGAACATTCCCTTTCGAGGATTGTCGCTAAACCATCAATGAGTTCATAGAATCCAAAAGAGAGTGCGGCTCTTCTCAATCGGTTTAATTCTTTGTAAAAATTGGATGCTTTTTCCGGCAGTTTCCGCGCGTGTCTCAATATCTTTTGAATGTCATACTGAAGATTCGATTGCTTTAACCAAACGACACAGTTCTGACTGAAGCTTTTCTTCGCACTGATCTTTGTGATTTCACTCTGTGATTGAGGAATGGATAATGATGATAAACCCATTAATTTGATATTTCCGAACCATGGAATGGCATTAATTCCGCATTTAAATGTCGATAGCATCAGATTTGACTTTTTCTTATTATCGGCCCATGAATAGAGCATACCGTACCAATTCGGAGTACCGATTTGACATATCGCGACCATACCTTCGACCTTTAAACTGCCGTGTAAAAGAACACAAAAAGAGGGATGTCTTCCGTCATCTGTACACATCGTATTTACTAAATCATCGACTTCTGTGGTACTAGAATCTGATGGATTTGAATTCGACAGTACCGATGCATATTTTTTGACATCGTCTTTAGATGATGGAAGAGGCAAAACCAAATGCCGGGAATTTACCGGCGGTGATGATACTTCATTAATATCCATAAATCCACAGATATAAATATCGTTTGAAATTTCGGCATTAATAACTTCAAAATCATTCGTCTGAACACAGTTTTCCGGTGATGGATATAACGCGATCGGCGATGATAACATACCGCAGTGTAATGTGCCTCTGTATGATCCGTAATTAGCCTCTGCCATTTTAATGAATAACTGTTGAACCGATTTCAAAGACATGACATTACTGTCGGGTATCCATAGATCACCGCCATTTGGTCGTGAATTAGAAATACCCCCATACATAGAATCACTTTTATTAGTGTTTAATTCAATTAATTTACGAAAAAATGACAGTGATGATTGAAGTGATGGATCATTCTCTGGTGAGAGACATACGATATGCAATTTGCATGGGAATGGGAATGGCAAAGGCCATCGTGAAATGTTAACATCATCATCATCCATATGTCCTTTGTTATTCATGAGCATTGCGTTAATCGGTGCATTACCATCGGTGACAATGATCAGGTGATGGGCCATGGATGTACCCCATTCCTCTACGATCATATTTTCGGCGCCTTTTAACGCATTAACAAATTTCGTTTTATCATATGATTCCACATTCAAAAGTGAACTTTTAATGCTTTCATAATCGCGTGTGAATCGGGTTACGATTTCCCAATACGATGAGAATATCATTAATGATGTATATTCCAATTTACAATTCTGAGACTGATAATCCAAAAACGCGTTCACACCGGCGATGGCCAAATTCTTTATCGGCTGAAGATCATTCGTGTCACTCAATGGAATCTGTCGGCACATCGACAAAGACACGTCCAATAATATTACCGTCGGCATTTTCAATCGCTTTTCATATCAATTTTATAAATGAATTTTATTTTTTAAAAAATAAATAAATGCATTACAAAAGGGATCGATTAAAGATGCGTACACACATGTTCTGAGTTTAAGAGCCTCAATCATGAACTTATATTTGAATATACGGCGCTTAAATTAATACTATCGGCGTATTTCTCCATACACAATATGTTCCGAAAAAACTAAATTATTATTCATTATGATTTATCGTTATGTATAATCATATTTAATCTTTTATTTCATTAAATTTATTAAAATAAATATTACATTAATATTTATTTTATAATAAAAGATATAAAATAAATTCAATTTATAAAACACCCCTAAGTTTATGTTTTGCAAAAAAAAAATTGCTCATGAATTTTGGCGTATAAATTGTGAATAAAATTAAAATTAATATTTTCAGAGAAAATTTGAATTAAATTTTCGTGATAATGTCGTGGATGAATCCTCCGAAAATCGTCCTCAGAGAGCCTTTGAGAGTATCGCCATTTATTAGGGTGAGAATTTTATTGTAAATTTCTATCATTTAATCATTGAAATTACAGTTCTGCCGATGGTCCGCTTTAATCGCGGGCATTTCATGGGGCATCATGAGACAGCGTATGTTTTCATTTTAGCATTTAATTACATTCACAGCATATTTTTATAATTATTTAATATGATTATGTCATAATAATTAAGATAATTTACCATTATATCATTGTCAATTAATATAAACATATTAAAGGTCAATTATCGAAAAAGGAAAAGACGCACCGCGTCCATTTGAAAGATCAAAAAGTTATTTGGGATGAGAAAATGAAACTGAAGAAACAAAACGATAACAGAGGTATATAATTCTAAAGCTTTTTTTTGTTATTTCTGATGTTAAATTTGTAATTTCAGATGAACTGTTATATTTGGCAAAAGAGACCCAAACTAAAATACCCGATAATTTCGATGAATTATATCCTAAGGTTAACATATAGAATGTCTTTAATTAGAAAATGATTAAAAATTAGATGTAAAACATGAGTAAATAGACAATGGTAATGTCACTTTAGTGTTAAAAATGTATAAAAATGTAATAAAAATTAAAAATAAATAAAAGAATTCATTTCGAAAATTTTATTAATAAATTTAAGACATTAATTAATAGATTATATGATTCCGATTTTATTCGCGACATCTAAGGCGTCATAATCCGGTGCGAGACGCACATACGCTTTCTTTTGACCGTCGGCACGGATCAGAGTGTTGACTTTCGCCACATCGATATCATACAATTTCTTTACCGCCATTTTCACCTGAGGTTTATTCGCTTTAATATTAACGATAAAAACCAAAGTATTATTATCTTCGATTTTTTTCATCGCCGATTCTGTCGTCAGAGGATGTTTAATGATAGAGAATTTGTCTAATCGCGGACGGTGCGGAACACTCTTTCGCGGGTATTTCGGGTTTCGCGGTAAGTGTTTGACCCATGGTCTATGGAAATGAACGGATTTCCGTTCTTTCCTTTTCCTTTTAGTGAATTGTCCTTTAGTCACTTTTTTCTGAGCGGAGAGTGCTTTCGCTTTCGCTTTTCCCGAATCTCCTTTCACATCCTTCGATTTCACCGTTTGTTTCGGTACAGATTTCGCCACGGGTTTTGCGGCCGCTTTTATGTCGGGTTTCTTTTTCGCATCGGTTTTTGCCGCAGGTTTTTGTGCCGCTTTCGGGTCACTTTTGCCTTTCGGTTTCTCATCTTTCGCTTTTGGGTCTGTTTTAGGCGCTGATTTCGTGGCTTTTGAAGCGGCTGCAGCCTGTGGTGGCGCCGGATTTTTACCTTTCGGCGGCATTAATAACACGAAATTCCGATGATATTTTCCACAATTATCAGAAATAAATACAGAAATGAATCACATGAAAACGTGTTTCAATGATGGTGGAAACGGAAAAGGATTTTCATCATTTAATAGCTTTTTACATTCGCAAAATACAGCGCCATCATTTAGCAAAATCCTCTCTGTATTTAGGGTTTAAAATTTGTAATTTTTATCATTATTTAATATTAAATTAATAATAAAATGATTATTAAATTTATTTGATTTTTATTAAAATGTTAATGATTAATTATTTAAATCAAATAAATTTGAGATAAATTTTTTATTTTAATATTTTTATAATGAAATAATTTTATTAATAAATAAATAAATAATTTATATTTTCACCTCTAATTATAGGAAATGTTTTTATATTCATGTTATGAATGAATAATATTCATTGAATATAATGAAAGGATTGAGAATCGATTTATATTTTATTTGAAAATTTCAATTAATTTCATTATGTCATTTAACATTATTGTATTTAAGATATATGTGAATACTCATAAATCATTAGATTCTTTAAATACGAATTTAAAGCATTAAATGAACACATTAATCGATTAAAAAATGATATACGAAATTTTAGTATCGATATTCCTTCCGTCATATGTGATATTTCTCTTTTTACTGTTAATTATCGCATCATTGGGATGGTCTTTTGGGGCAAAGGAATGGTATTTATGGACTTTGCTTAAGATTTTTGAGGTGAGATTATTTCAGTTTAAATCGTTTTTAATTTTAATTTTTTTTTATTTAAAATGTAAATGTAAAGTTCGGACGCCTCAAAATAGAGAAATCTGAACTCAGATTAAAAAGAAAAAGAAATGAATCATTCGATGATGACAGTGATTATGAAATATGTGATTATAATGAAAATGACAGAGAATCTCAAAATACAGACTCAAAAGATATAAAATGTAATGGTGATTTAAATGCTCATTTATCTCAATCATTTTCAAATAAAACTGAAGATAAAAGAGCGTTATTTGAGGATAACCGTCGGCAGTTCCGTCTCTCGGATATCACTAACTTTATTAGGGACGGAATTAATGCGATCGCCGATGATGAAGTGACGAAATGCTTTAATGCTGAGGGTAATTATGCTCTTTATGCTCATTAATAAACCATTCAAATATACATGTATGTCTTATATCAATGGAAAAGGTAAATGACCTGAATTGTATCTGAATTTGCGTCTGTGTATAGCATATGCTCAATTATCATGCGCAAATACATCATCATGTAAAGAATCACATTTCATTTAAAAATATCAAAATCTTTTAAAAAAAACTTTTCCATACTTTTATCAAAGAATAGCTAAAGTTTTATTATATAATATTAATTACATAACAAAGGGTTAAAAAAATTTTAAAAATTTAAAATGAAATTTTGAACCGCTCTAAGATGAGGACAGAGCTAATAAAATACTTATGTTATTTGTATGACATTTGCTTTTAGATTTAATATTTATTATTTAAACATATGAATGGCAATTTTTACAAAAACAGTAAATCCAAAATGATTTTAATGCATTAAATAGCATTTATGAATGTATTTTATTCATTTTTAATTCATCATTAATTTTCTCGTTATTTAAGGATTCATGAGTCAATTGTTATGAATTATCAGTCAATTATTATTTGAGATAAATTTAAAAATTAATAATAAATAAAATTTGAAAATAATTGTGAGTTCAGTATGAGTATATTTGAAAAGTGCTCTTTAAACTGAGTACATGTGTATTTGATATATGATATGATTTCAGAACTACAGTCATGGAACCTCTTAACGCGAACAAACAAAAGATATCATTACATATCTTTGAGACTGACAATATTATGGTGTATTGGATTTTTGATTCGATACTGTGTATTATTCCCCACGAGAGTCATCATCACATTTATAGGTGTCCTTTGGTTAATCATATGCACTGCAATTACGGGATGCATTAGTGACGGTCCTTTTAAGAGAGCGGTATATTGGAATGTCAGTCTCATGTGTTTTAGAATTTTGTCGCGCGCTTTTTCCGGTATTATTACGTATCATAATCGTGAAAATAGAGCGGTCAGTGGCGGAATATGCGTTGCGAATCATACATCGCCGATAGACGTGGCGGTTCTCGCGTGTGACAATTGTTTTGCCATGGTCGGACAAATACACGCCGGGTTCTTAGGGGTACTCCAAAGAGCTTTGGCACGTGCGACATCACACATTTGGTTCGAACGCTTCGAAATGATCGATCGCGAACTCGTGACAAAGCGATTGCGTGAACACGTTCAGGATACGAATAAACTCCCTATTCTTATATTCCCTGAGGGCACATGTATTAATAATACCTCAGTTATGATGTTTAAAAAGGGGACATTTGAAGTTTGTGATAAGGTTTATCCCGTCGCTATTAAGGTAATGCCTTTGACTTATTTTTAAGATTATAGTGAATTATAATAAATCCTTTAATATTTTCTCACTATTTATAGTTCGACCCTCGTTTTGGTGACCCTTTTTGGAATAGCGCAAAACATGGATATATGTATTATTTATTTTTGATAATGACTAGTTGGGCTATTGTTTGTGATGTTTGGTACTTACCTCCTATGGAACGCGAAGTACGTACTTTTCATATTAAATTGAAATTTTAAAATTAAATTTACTTTAAGGAAACGGAAACATCAACACAATTTGCAAATCGGGTTAAATCCGTTATCGCCAAAAAGGGGGGTTTAGTGGACTTACAATGGGATGGTCAATTGAAAAGAATGGGGGTGAAACCGGAATGGAAAGAAAAACAAAGACAGGAATTCAGTAAACAAATAAAAGTCGACTAAAATAGTCTTTTTATAAAAACAAAAACATTCCAAATATGTTTACATTAACTCATATTCGATTATTATTATTCGACGGTCGTATAATTCCTGAGTATAATTACTGAGTAAAAATGATAAATTACAAAACTCCCATTATATAATAGTACTTTTTTTATTACATAATTGTTATAAACATTAATAAAATGTAAATTTTGAAAATTTTACTTTTTATTAATTACTCCCCAATTATACGTCTCTCGAACAATGACAATCAAATAGGAGTTTACGATTTTTTAAGTAATTATATTTTAAAATATTCACAAATGTTTTATAATAATTTATAGTCAATGGAACAAACATAAGAGATATTTTGTATTTGAATTAGATAAAGATGTTACTACAGGCATACTTTTTAATGTGTTATTTTTAGCTATAGTATTAATGTTAATCACACACGTCGTAGAGATAGTATGTTGAATTAGCTTTTAAATACTTTAAAACATAGCGTATGTTAAGGGAATTAAAATACAATCTTTCTCTACTACCTGTGTGATTAATAATTAAGTATTCATTGAAAAATATCTTATGCATGTACCATTCGCTTTAATTTACTAACTCTGAAGAACTAAAAATCTAGTCACATATGTATTATATACTTTATTTTACATTTTGATATTTTACATTTGAACCGCAATAATATTTAAAAATTAGAATATTTAATGACCATAAAATGTAATTATATTATAATGTTAAATATAAATTAAGGTTTTATTTATGTAAATGAAAAAGTGCCTTAAATATCAATTTTTAAATATTTACTATTATATTGTTATTTTATTTACCATTAATGTCAATTACAAATTTACTTTTATCATTAATATTTAAATTGTACATTACACAGTTTACGATGAAAATGTACAATAAAATAATTAAAATTTTTAATGTAAAATTTAAAATAAAAAATCATAAATAACAATGAATCAACAGTTTCTCGCGAATGTAATGAGACTATGAATGCGTTTCCATTTTTTTCCTTTATGATGATTGATGTTTGAATCGTGAGAGATGCTCATCTCTTCAATGACGGGTAATAATTTTTCAGGTGAATTTGGTTCATCGTCATTTTGGTTAATGGGACCGTGCTTTATGATGATGTCCACTTTTTTCCGATCATTAACTTTCTTTTTTGTCGAACGTCTGATTTTCGATTTCGTTTTACCTCTATTTTCGTGGCGGCTCAACGCATGTTTCGCAATCGACTGTTTAAGTGACCATACAATTCTGACGATAGCTTTCGCCACTTCAACGGGGGGAATGTCATCCTTTCTTAACATTTCCCAATCACTTTCGGAGACCCCATTAGGGGCATCAAAAATTTTTGGGGGCACATTGTATAGTCCACTCGCGGCACCACCTGTGGATATCACAGGAATAATAAAATGATCATTCCAAATAAACTCTTCAATTTCACGTGCGGCGCCTAAAAATATAATAATTTTTTATTAAAATTTTAAAAATATTTACTCAATGATTTCACTTTTTTGTGCAGTCTTTATCATTACAAAAAAAATACAACGGATTTGAGTTTCTCATTATAAAAAAAGATATACCATTATAAGTACACTTTTTGCTTTTTCTTAATATAAGGACTGCGCCAAAAGGTGAGATCTTTGAATATTTTTAATATAAAAAGTGTGATATTCTGTACCCGGACCGCCCTCAATCAATATACACGTGTCTAAGAGTCTCGCGACAGCACTTTCACGTTCTTTTACAGATTCTCCCAAAAATATGGTTTTTCCGTATGACATCTTTTCAAAAGTACGATCTTCATTTTGTTGACATTTACTACGGAGATCCTGCAATAGTTAACAAAAGTATTAATTTCTATAAACATAATATTTTTATGTATATATTGAAATATACAAAATTACCTCTGAATCTTTAACGGGCAAAATGTGTACGACGGATTCAGCATCAAAAGTATTGTGTTCTTTAAAATTAATTGAATTCAAATTATTCGAATTACGGTTATTTTGGCGCGTGTCGTAAAAAGCACGTGCGACAAAATCTCCGGCGCCATAAAATCCCGAAGTAACGATCTGAACATTTTTCACTTTCGCCATTTCTGTGCCGATCGCTCTGCAAATTTCTTCTGAACGTTCATTTTGTAGTTTGACACTTCCGACGACGTATACACACGTTTCCAAAAGCGGTAAATTCTTTTTCATAAAATTCACTAAATATTGCATTTTTGATTCGTGCATTGTATCATCATTAGTCATTGCCAATGGGTTAAGAGTTCGCTTTATGTGTCCTTTTAAAAGATTAATAAACATCGGATTTTTCGAATTCTAAAATTTGAATTTATAATAAATAAAAAAAATTAAAATTTTGTTTTTTAAAGTTTAAGGCTTAAGAATAAGTATAAGAATTTTAATATTTACAAAAACATTATATTGAGCCTATGCTTTAGCATCTAAGATATTAATGTTTATACGTACGATGATAAAGTCATTTCCCGTGAGCAGTGTAAACCATGGCGGCATTTCTTTATTATCGCATCGTAAATATATCATTTTTTTTCTCCGTTCGCAATAATATACATGTTTTTGAGATGTACTAGATTTATAATAATCTTCAGATGCTATTACAAGAACTAGTGCTGCACAGCTAACTTGATCCTGAAAAGATTTTAAATGTTCTACTTTTTCAGGGGTCAGAGAAAAGTACTGACATCCGTCGGAACTGCCATGAGATAGCATCCGAGAGACTGATCGTTTTAGTTCCTGATGTTGTAATTCAGATCCCGGAGGAAGAGAAAGTGGTCTCTGTTTACTGTTTTTACTGTTTTCTACAATTTTTCGTGCTATGTCTTTATATGCATCACTTAACACTGTTTCATTTCCTTCGGGTATCGTCGGTAATTGATTCGGTGTAAACGATGGTGAAACATTTTTAGCGGCATTATTAATAAATGTATCCTCTTCTAAAATATCATCCTCAGGTAAATCTGTTGAACACCATACATTATAAGTATCAATGAGTGCCGATTTAATTTCTGTGACAATATTCTTTTGCTGCGGATGTGCACTAATGACGATTAAAGGTTTTTCATCATTTTCATTATTTGTTCCTTCGATAGGTAATAAGGGTAATACGGGTTTTATAATATCGGGTTCTGCTTTAGTACCATATTTTTTTATTTGAATCTCAAGACTTTTTGTAACTCTATCAATGTATTTCAATTCCCATTGTTTAATATCAGGATTATTCTTTTCAATCGGAGAAACTCCATTTTCAGTATCGGGCGGACGCCAATAAATGTATTGTGTGGTGGCAAATTGTATCGCTAAACATTCCGGTGGCCATTGGTCGAGAAAGTTAATTGGAATTATGTACTTTTGCAGTAAATCTGCTAATTTTACTTCACGATTTGTCCATTGGGTTTTACCATACATTGGAGTTACTAAAGGAACAAATATTTGACATCCCTGAACTGCCTGATTAAGTGAATCCATCCAATCGCTGCCCGTTTGTATCTCATGAACATCCTTTTGTTAAAATTTAAAAATTAATAAATAAAAAATTTTATTATCGTATCAAATAATTACCAAATATACACTAAAACCATCCTTTTCGAGTTTAGCTTTTAAATCGAGTGCGTGCTTAGCTGCCTCTTGACGTGCATAGCTCAGCATAATCTGCTTTTTCCCTTTAATTTTGATTTTCTCAGACTTTTTACGTGTCGTTTGTCTTATACTAAATTAATTAATTATAATACAATTTTAATCTTTTAATTTAAATGCATTAATAATCGATATAAAATGAAACCTGAAAATTTACTTTTACTTAAAAATTATTAAATATTAATTAATATATATCATTTATGATATACATTAATTAATATACATTAATATAGCAATAATGATATAGCAATTAACATTTACTAAATAAAATTTACTAAATAAAAGTATATAATTTATTTTTAAAAATCTTAGATATAATTAAAAATATTTAAATTCAAAGTGAGCACTCAAAAATTGTACTGTGTAATTTTAAAACCAATTTTTATACATTAGTTTTTTGAAACTTTTTACTTAATACTTAATTATCCAAATTATTTTATACTTTAATTCCCTAACAAAAGTTCAAAAGAAAATACTGCGATAAGTTTAGGTGACAAATTCCGAACACGATTTGTCGTTTCACCTGTTAAGGAATTGCAATGAAATATGTTTAATTATCCTATGGCATTCTGTCCAATCTGATTCCATATATTTTGTCATTTCATTAATTTATATTTAAATTTTAATTTAATTTTTATATAAAATATATTATATATTTTTATTTAGTAAATGTTAATTATTAAAATGATACAAATGAATCATGTTTAATAATTGAAAATGTTAAGTAAACTTTAAGTAAAAGTAAATTTCATTTTCTGTTTTATATCCATAAAACATGCCTAAATGTAAATCGTCCTTTTCCTGAATTTTTGCGCCTCATACTTTCGGCATTATCCACGACATCGTAGTTTTTCGATACTGAAGTTTGAGGCTCATCGCTTCTGAATTGTGTCTGTAATGAGGGGGGTAATGAGTGCTGTTCCTGAGCTATCATATTGACATTCGTTGTCGATGTGGTTTTTGTTATGGAAAGACCTACACTCTGAATGCAGATATTGTGATTAACAATGATATCAATGACTGTTAATAGTAGTTCTTGTGATGGTGTCACGGGCCAACCGTTCTTTTCTATGAATTTATAATCCATTTTTTGTGATTTCACTCCCATTTCCTTCAGTTGATCATCGATGGAATCCCTCAGCTGTCTCAGGGACCAAAAGTATTCCACAAAAATAAAGCCAAAACATTCGCCGAAAGTATTAACAATGCCGACACGCGCTTTATCTTTATTTTTAAACACAGATAACATTCATGTGTTTCCATTGATAAAACACTATTTTACTTTAGTATTTTATTTTAGTATATACTCACCAAATGATTTGCGAATCGCTATTAAATTTGAAGTGTTAATGATATGTGATGCATATACTTTATTTTCCTGATTTCTAAGCAAAGGCCATCTGAAAATAATATTAAACAATCTTATTACTGAGCAACTAATTAGTTTATATACTATTATATTTTGTTATATATAGATGTTTATGTTATTTTGATTTATAAAATATGTTTAAATATAATAAAATATATCACTAATAAAGTATTTATAAAGAAATTATTATATTTATCAAAAAGATTCTAATGTATGGAAATGTTACATCGGTTAATATAAAATTACATATAAAACACGATAATGCTAATTTTAAAAATAAAAACCTATAAATTAACGCGCAATATATTGTGTCACATATATATTGTGTAATAAAACATTAATCAGAAAATCACAAATTTGAAAATTAATTTATTAAATAAATTTTCATTTTCATTTTTTTCAATTTTTATATTTAAAGTTATAATTAAGCATTTTAATTAAGTAATTAACTTAACTATGACTATGAAGATGTATGTCCATTTTAAGGGGTGTATTTATACTATTAATATTGGGCGCGGTTAAAAGTTAAATTTTATTTATCATTAAAAAAAATATTTTTAATTTTTAAATAATTTCTAAATACAAAATCCCGAAAGGGTCTAAATTCTAAAGAATGTTCATAAGAACCAATTCATAAGAACCTTATTATAATGTACCTTGTGTTTGACGGGCTGCTCACAATATCAAATTGAGATTATTCTAAAAGTATAAGGAATTTCTCGAATTTTTTCACTATTATTTCAAGGAATAGATGCCATTTACATATTTGCATAAATTTTAAATTATTTAAAATTAAATAAATAATTTAAAATTTTAAAAAACGTGAAAAACGAATAAAATATTATTTTTTGCATACAAATTTTGTTGTTTAAAATATAGAAAACTGAATTATAGTATATCACATGATGGGATGTATATTTATACAGAATGATCATAAAAAATTTTTTTGTATAAAAATTAAAAATATAATGCATTTTTCATTCATAAAATTTTTAAATAATAAAAAATTTTAATTTTATTAACTTTGAAAATATGTAAATGGCATATGCACCTGCATACAGTCCGGGTCAACTGTAAAGATACTGTATAATAGGACTGTATTTAAATATTTGCGTGCTTTAATACACTATTACAATATTAATTCAATATATTATTATATTGAAATAATTAAATTTCCATTAAAATATTAAATTGCATTTTTAATCATAAATTATTATACATACATGGGTGCGGAATTAAAGAATATTTAAAGTAAATTTTAGTTTTCTTATAGTTTAAGAAATATATGCATTATATATAGGGATGGGAAAATTACGTAATTATCTTTTTGGCTGTAATTTTCGCATAATTATCTGTAAAATTCTGAAATTATCTTTTTTAATACATGAAAATTACACTGCGTAATTTTCATGTAATTTTCTCAGGCACATCCCTAATTAATTATATGTCATTTTAAAGGTAATTTATAGACATTTTAAAATTTCTAATGATTAAAATCAAATAAAAATTGTTATAAAAAAATTCAGGGCCGACAATAAAGCGATACGATTTTTTGTTTTTAGAAATAAATTTTCAATTTTCCATGATAATTAAAAATTTTAAGAAAAAAATTAATTATAAGTTTATTGAAAAATGTAAAAATTAAATATAATTCAGAAAATAATTTAAAAATTGAAAAAAAATTGAAAAAAGCGAAGAAAATTAAGAATGTTCGAACTGCAGATATACAGTGTACTTGTTTTGCAAGTTTATGAAACAGCCTTATGGTATGGGTAGAAATTAGCTTAAATGAGCGCACTAAAATATATTTTATTAATCCCAAAGTTAAAATTAATTTAAATTATTATATTATTTTAAAATTATTTATTTTAAATTATATAAAATGATTGTACCCAAATGATGATGGTATTCTTCATCAGGACTCAGTACCGAATCACACGTGAAAAATGACCATAAATTATCTTAAAGATTTAGGGATTAAATATATTTCTCCCGATAAATGGACGCCATTTTCTACTGATAATAGTAATGCGATTACTTTTTGTGGGGTCACTTTTAAGAAATATCAATACGAAAAGCAATAACAGTGCGCGGCTCTAAAAACGTGATTCATGAGGTATTCAATAAAATCCCTCATGAGTAATGAACAATGAATTTAAAGATTGACCTCAAAGGTCACAAACAATTTTATAGGTTAAAGGTTCTCACATGGAAAATTTTGTGTAAATTGATTTGATTAATAAAAAGTTATTAAACTTTAAAACCGTTTCACAAATCTTTCCGCATGGGTGTATATATTAAAAACATAGCAATTCAATAGGAAGATCTTTAGAAATCGGAAACCATTTTAAGACAAACAAATTGTACTCACGCTATGTGCACCTTAAAGAGGTTTCACAGCGTTTTTAAAAATTTTTATGCCGTATTTTCATAAATTAAGTAACATAATTATAAAAGCATTATATCCCAAGTTATATGTCAGGAAAAAAATTATATATTATTTTTCAAAACGTAATTTTTTTATTTTATTTTATTTTATTTTATTTATACCCAAAATGCGTATGTATTCAACAGATATGGCATAGAGATATACAATGCATGTGAAATTATCGTCCACTATTTTCCACTATTTTCCACCATATTCCACTAATTTCACATGCACTGTATAATGCGAATTAAAATAATGCGGTAAATGTATTGCATTTATTCATTTGGAACATAATTTCAATGAAATTCAAATATAATATAAATTTAAATAATTTATTTTTAATGATATATAATTTATATTAATTAATTTAAAATGCAATTATCTCATTTTTTGGAATATAAATAATGTAAATTTTCTTAAATATTTAAATACATCGTTAATCATGCAATAATCGAACGAAAATGAAACATCATTCGGTATTCTAAAAGCATATACAATTAATGTGATAAAAAATTCAATCATTAAAATGCATATGTATTTTATATTTAAAATATATTAACTAAACCTAAACTGACGTAACCTAACCTAACCTATAATATATTAGACTAACAGTATCTGACATGACTTAATTCAATCATACATCATTCGATTATGAATATAATATTAGAATATTTCTTATTTCAAAGGCCTTCAAAAAGTTATTTCAATATTTACAGATATACAATCTGTAAATACATCTGTAAATTATAAATAAAAAAATATTAAATATTTAAACATATTTAATTTATATATTATTAAATATTTATATTTGTAAATAGAACAATGCATTTATTCGAATGCCAAATTTTTATTTACAGCAATAATTCGGGTCATAGATGTAAATTTTACCCGAATTTGCACATTAATATAAAAAATCATTGCGATTAATATCAAATATAATAAAAACCATAATTTAGCATATTTTTGTGTTTTAATTTATACTTAAAATGCGCATATATTATAAATATATCGTATAATATAGATATACATTTAATGTATAAATGTATTATTCTACAAAAATATGCTAAATTATGGTTTTTACTATAATATTGTAAATTATTTTGAATGTGCTAATGTAATGTGAAAATGCTATTGTTAATTAGAAATTGCACTGCGAAAAGACATAAGCATAGAAGTCATTTGCCTAATTCAACTGCAAAATACCTCTTACAATATTTCCACTGATAACATATAATATATAACAATAATATATAACTTAACATTAACATATTATAATGAATTTCACATTATTGTAAATTTGTATGTATATATGCCAATGAAATGGGAATTAATATGAAATAATGTGTAATAAAAAATATGCAAATAAATGATTTCACAATTGTAAAGTTCCAATGCTTTAAAACATAAAAACACCGCAAATGACATATATTAATGTAAAATGTATTTTATTCATTATCCGATTCAATCGTTTTAAATATTTAATAAAAATGCTTTAAACGATTAACGATTTGAGGATCGTTAATTCAATATTTACATTTAAATTATAAAATTTATTATTATTTTATTATAATTAAAAACTCAATAATGTAATTTCTGTCTGTTACGGTTTATATATGACATGATTGGTCGGGTATAATATTGCAATTTGAAAAGAGACAATAAAATTAAAAGTATGCGCGCGGATTATTTCATTGTTATATTATTTACTTTTATAACAATAAAAAATTATATCATACTTAACAATTATTCAATATAATAATAAAAATAATGCTAATAATATAAAGCAGTAATATACAGGGTTTCTAACTTGTTATAATACGGTACTATTTATTTTTAAGAGGACTCTATCCAAGCATATTCTATGGTATAGAATACGCTTCATAATAATTCATACGGTATAATTATAACTTATAACATGTTTCATTTATAACTGACTGTTTTCAGTATGTTTAGACCTTTTCCTTTAGTGCAAAATGTATATATGAATTGCAAAGGAAAAGGTCTAAGGTCTAAATTGTGGTTGGATTTGCGTGGGTCTATAGCATATATTCAAATATCATTCGCAAATTCATCAAAAACTTAGGATTTAAACCTTTGGTGTAATTCATATACAGTATGTGTGCACTATGATCGAATGTGATACGCACGTTTTTAAGACACTAATGTATGAAAATGTGAATATTAAAATTGCATGACGTCACTATCAAACAGAGCAGAGGGCTCTAAATTAAAGTATTCAGTACCGTTTTACTTCACATTTTAGACCCGGTCTTATGGCGTGGGATTTTTTAACACTTTTAAAAAGTTCTAAACCATAATCAAAAGTGAGAGTAAACATGTCTTATGCCTATGGTATAGGATATCCGCTGCTATAAGACAGTGTTTAAAATTATATGTGAATTTAGTAAAACATATCGTAAAGATATGTATATGCTATGTATAGCTGAATGTGATTATTAAATGTAAAAATAAATAATAAATATGTAATAATAATTTATTAAATAAAAACATAAACGCAATTCTCACGTGCTTTACACATGTTTTTGTTTATTTTATGCAATACATATACGTGTGTATAGAAATAATATTAAAGAAAATTTATACTGAAATATGCTAAAATAATTACATAGAAATAATACCCTGTGTTTGGCGGGATGCACACAATATAAATTGCTATTCTAAAAGTATAAGGAATTTCGGGCAAATTGTTTTACTAATATTTTAAGGAATATATAGGATTTATTTATTTGCATAAATGATTTAAAATTTAAATCTTTAAATAATTTAAATTTTTAAAAAAAACCCGAAAAATGCGTTTAAATTTTTATACAATTTTTTTTGTTTATCACCATGTATGGCCATATCATTTTAAATATTTTTTAAATATTTTAAAATTGAATCCAATGGTATATCACATGATAGGGTTAAATGTACAGGATGATCAAAAATATTTTTTTCTTACTAAAGAAGCCATTTTTAGTGCCAAAAATATACATTTAGAATAACGCAATTTTATATTGTGTGCATCCCGTCAAACACGGTGTATGTAAAACATACATAATTAGTATTATCTCTGTAATAATATTTTTTTTATAACACACTGTATATGGTTTTTGTTGCGATTTTGCGTTTAATAATGAGATCATTATACGAATTAAATAGAATTAAATAGAAATGTCCAAAACAATACAATAAATGTTTAAAATTTAAAAATAATTGTATATACACTAAAGTGCATTTATAGTAAAATTGTCCGCATTCATAGCATTTTGTTGCTTTTCGCAGAATTTTGAAATATAAAAATAAATAAATAATGAATGAAAATATTTTTCTGCGAAAAGTATCGTCAGCGAAAAGTGGAATTTCGCATTTTATCACAGATTACGGATTAAAAAGATAATTCTCAAACACAATGACTGCGAAAGGACACTAAATAGTGATCAATGGTATTTAGGATTTGTTTACTATAATGGAATTTTACAATTTTTATATATATTTTTCATTTTTAATAAATAAATGTATTAAAATATATGCACTTTTTTTAAATTAATTTTTAAAAATTTTAAAAATAACAAAAACATGAACATATTAATACACTCTGTTCTCAATTTTGGCAACCAGTTAGGCAAAGAAAATGTGTTGCCATAATCGAGAAATGTCCAAAATCGAGAAAATAATATAAAAAATAGTTTATTCAATAA
>JAQIXB010000003.1:0-62398 GCA_034697405.1 Mesoplophora pulchra | reverse complement strand
TTTTTTACTATGGTTTACATAGGAACCTCTATAAGACGGAAACCTCCTTAAGACGGAATAAAATCTTGGACCCGAACCGTTCGTCTTGTAGAGGTTTTACTGTATGTATGTTCTGAAAATTGGTGCGGTTAAAGAAAAGGAACACGCTCCCATATTGAATTCGTCTATACCGTGTTCAGAAAATAACTGAGCACTATTATTTTTTCATTTTTGGTTATAAATTATTTATTTTATAATATATTTTAAAATTATTTTATATATAAATTTCTTATAATAAAATATTTTCGATATATTTCCGGTCAGAAAATGATTACCGATTTCCCGATATTTTTCATTTTTTAGGAATCACAGAAAATGACCATATTTTTAAATCAATTGACTGATGACCATATTTATGTTAGAATTTAATGCTTATTTTTGCTTTTATATTAATCAGTATATTGACATTTAACCCCTGACATTTGTTTGCCTGAATATAGGCTGTGACTATAATTGGACATTTTACGTATGACACCGGAAAAATGCCACTTTTATTATTTCGGTTAATTATTATATCATTATTTATTTTTATTTATAATTTTTTATTTAAAATCAATTCTTTAATTTAAAAAATTAAAATTAAGCTTTAAATACGCTAAAAAATAGGGGTTAAATAATTTTCTGAACACCCTATATATACCCTATATATTATTGCAGATATTATTTAGAAAATTTTTAATTTTTTAAAAAAATGCCAATTTTCCCATGAAATAACATAAATTCCATATGTTCCATTGTCCAATGAGAATGCGCTTTATTTGCTTAAAGAAAACAATCGATGATAGATGCATACGTATTCTCACTTACATTAGCCGTCCTTATCTTTAACACTACCGAAATAAAAAAAACCATAGCAACAATAGTATTGTCACAATATTCAAATGTTAGTAAATCATTAATAAATGTCATTAATGTTTTATCATAAATGAATAAAAATTAATTTACAATTTCTAAATTTTGAAATTTAAAATATCAAAATAAAAACGCAGTTAAATAATATAAAAATAAATATACCGAATGACACAAACATAAAATATACTCTATATTAAGCAGATAGCTCATTCTTAATAATAGCATTTTACTATTGCATATATTAAATGAGCATATTAATACCGAAATTTTTTATAAAATTATTTTATATTTATTCCATTATTTAAATAAATAATTAAAAAATTAAAAGAGAATTATTATAAAAATTTAACATTTATGTAATAAAAGTCGGTTTTAGAATAGTGTCAGAATTCTCCATTTTTCTCAATTTTCGGGAATGATCCTCGAATTTTAAATAACGTAACTTTAAACACATATACCTGTATATAAATAAAATAAAATAATAATTATAAATTTCATCATATATCATAATGAAAATTTAAAATGTTTAAAAATTAAAAATTTTGATATTTTCATTAATGACAATTTTTGATGTCATTCCCGTAAAATATTTATAATGTACAAATTTTTTATTTTAAATAAAAATTGTAATCATAATATTATGATTTACATCAAATTAAATATTTTTTGGCCATAATGGTGGTCAATAATTAAAAAATTGACCATTTTTAATGGTCAATTTGAAAGGGTCAAATTTTTCGAAATGTTTTTAAAAAATAAATTTTTAAAACTCATTTTATAAGAGAATTTATATGAATATCCTGAATTTTAATAATTAATCATAAAAATTCATAAAATTTTAAAATTTACGATGATTTTTTAAAAAATTTTATTTATAATCTTAATTTTTAAGTTTTAATGTTATTCGTAAAATATTTATATTTTCCGAATTTTTTATTTTAACTAAAAATTTTAATAATATAATAATATACATTTAATTAAATACATTTTATCAAAACATTTGAATAATTAAATTATAGAGATGGTCAATTATTAAATAATTTGCTATTTTCAATGGTTAATTTGAAAGGGTCAGAGTTTTCTGAATTTTCACAGAAAATAATTATTTTTGAATCAATTCATAAGAGAATAGTCTCAATTTTAATAATTAATCATAAAAATTTAGAAATTCTTTAATTTTATGATTTTTTGAAAATTCTATAAAATTAAAAAATTTTTAAAAATTTGACATTTTTTAAATGTAATTAAATTTAATTAATAGTTTATAAATTAATTAATTAATGATATATATAACTAAATATATATATTTAACTCAAAAATTATGTTTAACCGCATTAATTTTTTTCGGGATTTTGTCCTTTCGAGATTTTGGTCTTTCGGGATTTTGTCCTGCTCCCATTTTGGGAGACCATTTGTGGACACAGTGTATGTATGGATTTATAGTTTTGTAATTATAATAGTAAAATGCTATTACAGTCTTTACTGCTGTTATATTAATGCTGTTAAGAATGTGCTATCTGCTTATTATAGAGTATATGTTATTTTCGTGTCTTTCGATATATAAACGCATTATGCATTAACGCATTTATAAATTAATAGGAATAATTATACATTACTGTATAAATGCAGTCATACTTTTAACTCGAAATATAAGCGATTAAAAAATATATCCGGTAATGTGTAATTATGCCTATTAATAAATGAAATACTTTAATCTTAGCTTTGGTATGTTTAAAATTTAATTCAGAGATAAATAAAATATTAAATATTTGTTTATTGAAGTAATGAATGACAAAGATCATGGATATTAATTTCTAAAGCGGCACACGGTTGATTCAAATCAAAGTTCTTAATAACGGACGGATGCAAAACGCCCATAATCCCGCATATTTTACCATTCATAATTATGTGTGCGCATCGTCCCGAAAGAAATCGTTTATCTGTGAATATTTAGATTTAGAATTTTTTAAGAAAACGTTTCATACCATTATATGATTTTATATAATATCCTTTATCGTTCTTTTGCGGTGAATATGGAATTGCAATTACTTGCATTATACGATCCATTAAACCATGAATTACTTCAAATCCCGGATTTTTATTGTAATTTAATGCCGATAATCGTCTTTCATTCCGCGCCCCGACATCTTTAAAATAATATCATATTTAAAAATATTTTAAATAAAATGTAAAAAAATATAATTAAATTTTACTTTTACTTTAATATAGAAATGAAAAAAGGGCATACCCGTTTTATTGTCTTTTAATACGACATCGGATATCTCAAAGAGTTTCAATGGTAATGGCATCTTTTTATTCGCATGTACCGTCTTTAAAAGTCCGGGAATGAGCGATGTCCGTGCGATTTGAAATTCCAATGTTTTAGGATTTGATATATGTATGGCTTTAGACAGTTCTTCGTCATTTAATAATAATTTATCAGAGATATCTTCACGCGAACACTAAAAATATCATTTAAATTAATCATTTACTCACATCATTAAATAATGCAATAATCGCATAATTAAGTAAAAAATTAAAACGTACAAAAACTCTCTGTTATGATATATATCTTTTCGAATATATCGTTTGTAATAAAAAAAAGTTATAAATTTATAGATATAAATTTATTTTACAAAATATAATTATATATTTTAATATATCGAAATACTCACTAAAGAAAATGTCAAAGCCTCAGTATATCCGCATCGGGCTAATTCATTACGCAATTTATCGCTCACTTTATTTAGCATTAACTGTTTCCCGATGGTAATTACTTTAGGAAATGTCATTGGGATGTTATTATATCCATAGGCAATTCCCACATCTTCCATTATATCACACGCGTGAAGTATGTCCTGTCGTGTCGGGGGTATCACCACTTTTATATTATCATTTAAAGTCTCTGATTTTAAACACATCCGTGTTAAGAGCTCAGAAATTTCTTTCGCCGTTATACTAAATTAATATTTTCGAATATTAATATTAAATTTATTATTTCAATACATTACTTTATTCCAATATTTTTATTAATATAATCTTTTGTCACTGTTTCTTCACGGTATGGTAGTTTCTTAAATAAATATACAAATTTAATATATCATAAAAAATGAAATAAAATTACCGGAAAAAATGAGCCCACAGAGTCACTTTGTATGACTTCGACATGTTCAACACTTAAATCATAATATGATTAATTTTATTATTTAATTTTATTAAAAAATTAGAATTACATACGTAAAACGTTTCTCGCAATGCTCACTAAACATACACACTAAAGTATCCAAAACTAAGTTAGCTTTTTGCAAATCCGTCGCCGTAATCTCAATAAATACATTTTTTGTATTCAGAGTGATTTTCGAATGTTCACCTAAACAATTACAATGCTCAATTGTTTATACATTTATAAATAATTATTATAAAAGTACTGTTTATAATCGGAGGAAATGATAGTACAGTGCCATTTTTATCATAAATAATCGGATAAACGGGAGAATCACGAATAATCGGTAAATATGGTTTCAAATGACTGTCGCCCTATAAAAGTATTCATTAAATAAATATATAATAAATTAATGACATAATTATTACTGAATAAAGTTCCATCAGTTCTGTCGCAGTATATTCTTTGTTTTGATTTAAGGGTTTAAATTTAATATCATTTGGATTTTTTGCATCATAAGTGAATGGTCCTTCGATAGTGTCTAAATCATGAGTTCCGATAGACACGAGAGTCCTCTTTCTTTATCATTGCAAAAGTTATTACGTTATAGCAAAAGATAGAATCATAAATATAAAGTTATTATAATAACTATAGTTAGTATAAAGAGTTAAATTTGTGCTTAAATTTTAAAAGTATTGTGTGAATTACTAACATTAACTAATATTTGGCAATAGTTTTATATTTATAAATCCGCTTTATTAATAAAGAGGTTTATAAATCTAAAATGTGGTCGATTGTGTCATTAGCTTATAATAGAGGTGTGCGATCGTTTGAACATTTCAACATTCGCAACCAAAACAATAGGTATTTGAAAAGTCAAAAGTATAGAAAAGTCCCAAAATATAAAAACTAAACTGTTAGCAATTGTAAGTATGAAAATGATCATTTTAACAGTTTAACATTTGTATGGATAGAGTCAAATATACACTATGGTGCATTTTTAGTGTGTTGATATACCTGCACACATTTTGATGTAATTTGTCCTGTAAATCGATGAAACTGTCGTATACGTCCGTTGTAAATGTTATATTTCTTAACACAGCGGCGACAGCATATGGTCGAACATGACGCGTCTGTCAAAATATAATATAAACGTTTAAATGTGAAAATTCATAATTATATTAAATAATAATTAATGTGATATTACATTGGGAAGAACTATGAGCTGCTGATGTGAGCCTTTTTCAGGTTTTACAGCTCTGTAATGAGGTATTTCAATGCTAAAATGAACATGAAAAATGAACATATGCTTTAAGTAATGATAAAATTGAGCATTTCATACATTCCCTGAAAGATGAGTAAAGAACGGGCCAATCCCTCAATACACAGCAAATCATATCTTAAAACATATTTTATTATGACATTATTATGAAATTTTATATGATAATCGTTTACCGATTCGCGGGCACTTCGATTTTGAATATGATTTCATCGGACGCGTCAATGCATTTGTCAATTCCGTGCTCTTTACTTTTCATTTGTTTTTCTGTCGTCTTTTAATTCACATTCACATTAATTATAATTATAATTAAATCAATGAATTTATATATTAAAAAATAACGTAAATAATAACGTGATTTTTTACATTTAAAAACATATTAAATTAATTTTAAAATAAAACGATCATTTACCACATCATCCAATTCTATTCCGAAATCAAAGCATAGATCAATAAACTCATCTTCAGCTGTAAAATATCAAAATTATCATTTAAATAATAATTTTAAAAATTTTAAAAATTTATTAAAAATATAATAAAATTACAATAATTTCGTTTCAATAAATTAAAGAGTAAATCTCTATTCACAGAAATCGTCGGCATTTTTAAATTAAAAATTCAAATTTTTTATTTAATGAATTCAAAGATTTCCAATAAATTTTTGAATTAAAATGAAATAAAAACAATTTATTTCATCACAATTCATATGATTCATTCAAAATTAAGGCACCGTAACGTGGAGATTCAAATTCATTATGAAAATATATTTAAAAGTATTTTTGTGAAGTTATTGGCGCTAAAATTTAATTATATACGATATTTAAAATAAATAATTCAAAAAATAAGAAAATATATTCACAAATTTGTTCTAAAATTAAAATAATAAAATAAAATCCATGATATACATATGGATCCTCATTTTAGTGCCCCGTCACGTGTTAGTATTTTCAGATAAATACAGTTTTCATAACATTAATAACATGAAAACTCAAATCTAAGGGTAAACCCAAAAGCGTAATGATAAACAAATATTTTGAATGTATTTATGAATGTATTAAACTAAAACATTGATTTTTTTTTCATTAAATACATAATTCACAAAAATTATTATTTCGGTTTATATTAAACTCAATTAATACAATTTTCAATGATGTCATTAAATAAATCTGAAGATGAATATGGACGAAAATATGATAAATTTATAGGGAATTCAGTGATGAAAATGGGTATATATATATAAATATATTTTTAATTTTTTAAAAAATATTACATTAATAATGAAATGCTATTAAAGGGACGGGTATGGTCATCGGATCAATATTTTCATTATTAATATTTCGGCGCAGATTATGGCCGATATCATTTGGAATGGGCACGGGTTTCGGATTCGCCGCAAATGATTTTCAGCATGATCTAAACACGAAATGTTAACAAATAATTTATACTCCGATAGGTCATATATGAGACGGTATCATCATGTAAAATACGAAAAAAATTATAATTTAATGGACTTTTTATTACATGTGATTACAGAATAAAATGTGTTAATTATTATGAGACACTCATAGGGTCAATCGGAGTAATCGCAATATACATCTTAACGTATAAGAATTTAGCTGATAATAGTTATAAATATTGAGTATGATTGTTTTTGCATAGAATTTTATTTAAAAATTACATTAATATCTAATTATTATACTAATTTTAAATTACAAAAATGTAATTAATATATTATTGTATATTATTAATGGGATATAATATAAAAATTGCAAAATATTTATATATAAAAATCGAATTTCATTAATATATATATATGTGTGTATAGTATTTAGTTACAAATTAAAAATGAATGCATAGAGAATTGATATGTAAAAAAAGACACAATTAAATACTACATTCTTAAAAATCATGATTCAATTAGTTTTGTATAATGTAATAATTAGTTTATAGCTATTAATACATATATGATCATAGTTTATATTCCCAAATGATACAATGTGCATGTTGACTCGAGTATGGAGTTTCAGTTAAAGTGCCCCTTTTGTAACCGTTACCACCCGTAAGTAATAATGCTGTTTTACTATTGACACTCGAACTGTTACTGTTTTGTGCAGAGCCGTAAATGGCCATTTGATTATGTCGCGATTGAAATACCGAATTCGATGATTGCGGACGTGTGTCATATATGTTATTTGTATGTCGAATCACATTCGTCTGATGATTAATATTTCTGCCGTCCATAGTTGAATTAGATTCATATATGTGATTGTTCCTTTGTGATTGAATATCATTTTGTGACCCATCCACTGCTGTAGCATTTGGATTATGTTGAGAATGCTGAGCATTTGTTCTTTGAATGCCGTCGTGGTAAATGGCACTGCTGCAGGCACTTTCCGATGTGGAATCATCGGAAATATTCATATTCGACAAATCCCACGCCATTCGTGTCGTAGTAATAGTATGGGATGGTCTCCGTACGCCGACGTAATCACCGACATTCATCAGATCGGAATATAAACCATAAATAGACTCTGCATCCTCATGTTTAGTATCTATGTTATCGTGTTGTGCTTTATTGGAAGTCGAATGAGCATTTTGAGGCAAATTACTACTTTCAGAACCCGCAGTTAAACTCAATAGTATAGTAACGGGTCCAATGTGACGATGTAATGCCACATTTAAACATCCCGATATTAAAGGTACCCCCTGAAGACGCGGAAGAGTCAATGTGACGATCACTCCGACATTTGTCCCGACCCAAAGTAATCCTCTCGTGGCTAACATCGAAGTGACCGTTATTTTAATGTCTGTACCTTCGTTTAGTATTCTTTTTACATTCGATGCTACATTTAGATCCTGTAAATGCTTAAATGTCTCCGTGTGAAAGAGCTTTATTATCGAAGAATCAATGAGACTGACCCAAAGTCCTATTCCACAATGAGCTAATAAATTGGGTCTGATATCATCCTGAGGTATGGTAATAGAATCATCATCAGTATCAGGTGATTGAAGACAATAGCTGCGTTCGACCTGAGTACCGCTTAAGATCCATATCTTATTATTGGAACACGCAAATACCTCCTCATTAATTGGCAAAAGACATGTCACTGGAGATTGACTCAAAGTTATTATAATCGGTTCTTCATAATGTGTGGCATTGAATAGTGCGACCACACCCGTAATTAATCCCACGTATACATATTGTCCAAAGTGTTTAATGCACGTCACTTGACTCGCCACGTCCAAAGCGGCGAACTGCTGCCACTCTCCCGGGGAATTCGCGTCTATCACTATGATTCTTCCCTGACGCAGCCCGATCCATACTGAGTATGATCCCACAGATTCTATGCATGTCACATGCGAATCACATAATTCATAGGAATGTATTAGACTTAAATCTGCACCATTAGTGGCTAAAGCACCCAATTGAGAGCCGTTTTCATTTACATTACATATCCATAGGACCCCCGATTCGGATTCACCTGTCATTGTGGCTCTAAAGAGTTTATAGTGCAAAGCACATGTCAACTGACTATGTTCGCTAGTAGCAAATATCGGCAATGATTTCACAAATAATGGCACACGATGTTGAACCACAGAATGAATATTTGACGATGATGATGTTAAACTTTCACTCACGATGTCCCACGCTGGATTATTGGCCCGATCTAAAGCTAATTTCGCTAATCTGACATCGATTAACCAATCGCGTTTAACGTCGGGATCACTCATCTGTATACAAATGATGTCTTTATAATTCTTGGATCTGATTCTTAGCTGCAGACAGCTTCGATCGATCAGTGTTATTTGTGCATCTTTTCTTCGAATCTCTTCTCTTATTTCAGCACTGATTTGTTCCGTCAGTTCTGTTGAGAGACCATTGTATTGATAGCGCAATGATGATATTAAATTTGATATTCGGCTCATTAATTCTAAATCATGTATTAAATTATTTAAATCGCAATACATTCTTTCGACAGTACAATGCTGAGGTGATGCTGATGCTGATGATGTCGCATCTGCAAAATCATTATTAATATATAATAATCAATAATATGACACATTTCAGTGATTAGACATATAAAAGCAGTGATGTATACTTTCAATGGCGTACTCACCCTTTGTTCTTAGCATTGAGTTTGCGATGAGATTGTTCGTCGCGGGAGTGACATCATCAATCACGTCAACGTCCTGAAGCGAAACTGCGAACTTTAGTCTATTCGAAGGTACGCTCACGCATACTAACATATCGTTGAGTAAATACAATTTTCTGCATTTAGTTTTTAATACTAATCCGGTACTGGCATCTAAATCCAACATATATACATCGTCCTGACGCAGTAAATATCTGTGCGAAGAATTCGTCGTCGAATTACTCAGATAATCCTTTAATAATTGTTTCACTGCGAAATGTCTTTCGGCATCTCTTTTCCTTTCATTGAGACGATCGGCTAAAGATTCGAGTTGAGTCAAAGCCAATTGAAGGGACATCCGATCGGGATGATCGGACGGAGTATGTTTTAGTAAATCACTGAGTAATAAGATAAACTGTGGGAATCTTTGCACGGGTTTCACCATTAAACCGAAGAAACTCAACCGATCGGGACTCGACAATGATCTGTCACGAAGAAACTGTCCGAATGCAGACTTCGATTTCGCCGATTTCCGTGCCGTTTCCATTCCGTTCGTGAAATTATTGATAAAATCTGAGTAAATGTCGAGGACCATCGATTTGGAAAATGATGCTATGAATACATCACCGATGCGTTCCTTTTCATCCCATTCACGAACACACTGACTCAATGCGATACCAAATATCGTATGACACTGAAGTATTTGTTCCAAACGATGGAATATTATGTTAATCTTATTTTGGCTGAGCACAGGCGGATTCGACTCTTCCAATGGCTTTTTGTATTGCATTATGATTCTTTGTAATGAGTTTATGTATGAATTCTCTGAATCGACGATCGATCCGACGATATACCGTCGCTTTAGCTGTTCGGGTGTAAGTCCCTGTGGTGGTATTTCAGGTAAACATATCGGGGGACGTTGTTTTTTCGAGAGTTTAATATCGATGTATGGGTTTTCGTCTTCGCTGTTGAGGGATGTCGGACTGTTTTTCTTTCGCGTCGAAAACCATCGCGTGAAACTCGACGATGCATTCGCTCTTTTTCCGCCTTTACTCTTCTTATAACTCTGAAGGCTCAGCGTATCCGCATATTGCGCACGTAATGACGAAAGTGTTACGAAATCGATCTCTTCGTAAATGTTATCTTCGGCACGACACGATCGGCTCGAATCTTCGTACATCATGTAAAAAGGCTCTTTATTGTAATGTGACTGTTGAATCGCGCGTCCGTAATCCCCTGAATTTAAAGCATTCGATGATGATAGATTATGCAGTGATGAGCCATTATTAGAGGCTAAAGATGAGCCTAAAAACGCGGAATTTGCGTCGTTCATGAGCATAGTTTCAAAGTCGAGATTTAAGTTTTCTAAGATCTGTTCCTGACGCTGCTGTAATCGCGATATTTCATTAGTGATTGAATCTAAACTGAACATTATGGGCTCAGATTTCCGTCTGCGCCGTGATAAGTTAGTTAATGACGGAAGAGAATCGTTAATCTCATTTTTGGTAATATTATTACCATTATTAGACACTGATTTTGGCGATGATTTCTTTTTGCGTAACAATGGGCTGACGCCATTAGCAATTAGTGAGAGTGAACGCTGATAAATTCCCTGTTTTCCCGATGATTTTTGGAACAGATTTGGCTTTCTCTGTTGGAATGTCCGTGGTAAGCTTTCGGATCCTCTCGTGTCGGGTTCGATCGTTAAAAGAGGATTAGCGAATGATGAGGGAATTGTGCTGCTGTTTGAAGGTGCCGCACCCGAAGCCGTGGCTATGGCATAATGTGATTGTGACTGAGCGATTATAGCATTGGTATTGTTGTTACTGCTGCTCGAAGGTCGCGACAAAGACAGTGATGATGATGATGGTGATTCTTCCGTTAATACGTGACTTTTTCCCATATTCGATTGGACATCGGTCGTTGGGACCGACGGTGGTAAATTTGAGTTCACCGATGGATCCTTTTTAATTAATTCCCCATAATAATACGGTGCTTTACTGTTAGTTCCGGCCATTGAATCACATCACATTTTATTAATCATATATTATCACCACGATCATGAGCTAATTATTCATATTAATCACATGTAAACATTGTCCATAATTAAAAATAAAAATAATAATGATAAATGCTTTTAAATGCTAAATTATGTATGTTATGGAATTATGTGTCATTTTGATGCTGATATTAATGTGAAAATATACATAAATACATTATTTGCGATGAGCGATTCGAGAGTTAAATCGATAAATACTTAAATATAATACAATTGAATGTGAAATGCTTATTTCTCATTATGACACTTCATTTACAGGTAAATGCGTTACTTTATTCATCATAAATAGAGAATGATGATACAAAAGTCGCCATAAATGATAGAAAAATGTGATAATTATTTTGTTATGAATATTTTCTTTAAAATGTAATGCCATCTTTGAGTGAGTTCATTGTGATACAATACATCGATTCATTCGTTGCGTCAGTTTATGGATGAACGCTGTGAATTGCCATTTAATAGAAAATTCTCGCTTTTTCCATATATGAATTAAACGTATAAACATTAAATATTCAATTTTCATATTAAATTTAATAAAAAGGAAATCATAGAAATAATGGCATTAATACGATTCGATGATATGGACGATATGTTCGGGTGAGTGAATGAACGCAAATTTAATGAAATGTAAAAAGGAAATGATTAAAAAGCATTGAAAATGCTCATTATTTCCTTTTTGCGACATATTCATTGAAATGATTAAATTATTAAATGAATGAATAATGATGATGTTTATATGATGATTGTATGATGATAGTCGTGTCGACAGAATGATGAATTCGATGATGCGGAATATGTTTGGGGATACTCCGATGTTAGATCCTTTTGGATTCAATGCAATGATGAGTCCTTTTGGACGTTTCAATGAAATGCCATCGCATCACTCAATGAGTGTTCATCATAATTTCCATAATAATCCATCGTCATATTATTGTTCATCGTCAGTGATGCGAATGTCAACAGACCCTAACGGACGGCCGCTTATATATGAAGCGACATCATCGACACGCAATGCCAATGGTGTGAGAGAAACACGAAGTACCGTAAGAGACTCAATGAGTGGAATTCATCAGATGTCCATAGGACACCATATTAACGATCGTGGACATGTAATGCAACGATCGCGTAATCATTACACGGGGGATGAGGAACAAAATGAGGAATATATTAATATCGATGATTCAGAGGCTCCTGAGTTTAACAATGAATGGCAGAGACGCATCAATGGATATAATCATGGATCAGATCATAGAAACAGAAGACATTTGCCACAAATACAATCGCATCGACAAAATGCATCACCACAATTGGCATTACCCGCACCTGAACCATCGACATCTTCGCACAGCGGCGATATGCAAAAGAAAATGTCAGTCAAAGAAAAGAAACATAAAATGAAAAAAAATGTTAAACCGTATAAAAAGACATTGAAATAAATTCATTTCAATATATTCAATTCAATTATGATATTCTATTTAATAACTAAAATGTTTGTCATTTTTGCTGAATCTAAAAGTAAAACGGTACAGTCTTTAATCAGTTAATTAAATGTCAATATTTAAAGGAAAATGTAAACATAATATTATATAATAATAATAATAATAATAATAATCTCTAAATATTTATGTCTCAATCCAATTGTCGATTTCTATTAATTGTCCCATAAATTCAGTATCAGTGATGACCTCTTTAAACGCAATCATTATCTGCTGCCATTTTAAGGCCGTTTTTAATGCGTCATCGTGATTCGTTTCTATTAAATTAGTGAATCGTTTGAAAGTGTCAAATGCTTTGTGATCGCAGATGTCATTGAATTTGACCTTTTCCTGCACCCGTTTTTCATTATCATTGTAAAAGAGTGTGAGACACTGATTTTCAATCCAACAATAGATACCCGCGATCGGACCTTTCCTGTCGCGGATCACTAACGATTTAAACGCATAAACCAATGACCTCTTTTCTGTTATACTCAAACATTTGACAAAAGCCCTCTGAGCATATATTAGATTTGACCATTCATTAATTATGCCGTTTCTATTCTCTTTGACTTTCCATGCTATAAATCGATCATCGATTATCTGATAACAGAATTCTTTGATAATCTTAGGATTGGATGAGTGTTGAAACCAATTGGTGTGAGGATAGGATAAGTCATTCATGACAATGATGGGTCGTGATATGTGATATCCCGGATCAAAGAGAACATACCCATTTCTATTGTCAATTTGAATACGCATAGCGACTAACACATGCTCTTTTACGTTATTCGGTGATTCCATTGAATACGATCCTATGTCTTTAACTGATTCTTCACATGATACTAACGCGATATTAGAATCAAACTGAGGGAATGTTTTGCGTAATTTTACGATTAAAGAGAGAGCCATTCCCACACATGACAGACTCTCCATTGACATCTGTGGTCTATAATGAGATAGAAAATCAGTCACAGACATTGTATTCGATTGTGATTTCATATGTTTAAAATCGTGATAGAATTTTATAAAAGAGTTGAATGTGTTGTAATTGTAAAGAGCCAATTGTTGTTGCAGTATGTCTTCGCATTTAATGATGAACTGTTCAAACACGAGCAGAGACTGGAATTTGACGGCAGATAACTCATAAGTCCAGTATGGTATGTCGAGCATCTCATTCACAGTCACCTCTTTCCAATCGTAAAAACTCAGACCTCTTAATTCACCATCATCTGTCACTGGTTTCACACGATCGACATGTGCATCAATGGCATGGTGACAGAGGCTCATGCCATTGTTTCCAATGCATTTGGAAGTCTTAAGTCATGATGGCCATTCCGTGGCAAATTCCCCGATAATACTTAAGATTTCCCTTTTCTCATCGCAAAGAAAATCATCATCACATACCCGTGGGGCATGCTTTAATGACAATGATTCATCCGCTTTTGTGCCCTCTGATTCTTCTAATTCTGTAAATACACATTAAACATGGAATTTTTAAAAAATTTACCATTCATTCACTACAAAAATATCAGACATTTATTCATTTAAAAATACTTTTCATTTAAATATGAAAAAACATACCCATCCAAAAGGGTAATTGACTGCTGTAATTGTAGCTCTTCTTTGCTAGTCTTTGCTAGTACGCTTAGTACTGCCTAATGCTGCTGGTAATAGAACGCTGCTAGTATTAATACGCTACTAGTAGTATGAGTACACCGCTAGTGTCAGTACACTGTAGTATTAGTTCGCTTCAAAAGCCTTTCCTCTGAAATTTATAACCTCTTTTTTGTCACTCTGATGCTGTATATATGCTGTATATATAGCAATTGTATTATGCAATTCAATGCGACGACTCTCAGAGTCTCTGAGAATTTTAAATTCTCTTTTTATATATCATATTACATTGGAAATACGCAATAAATTATGCGCATTAAACAATACCATTAATATTAAAGATAAACGTATCGCTTATTTCATATGTACATATACACCTTATTCTATATTAACCTTTAATTCTCATACATTCTGTATAATCATAAAGTGGTTATGCAATTAAAAATGAGCTATCATCTGACATGACAAATGTACTTTTCATACCCATTTACCTCACTTTTTAGATCCATTTTTAGAGAGCGCAAAAACACCCAAAGTATTATTCCCCGAATTTAATGTCCATTTTCTTGATTGTTCCCGATTTGTTTATTTTGTTTAATATCTTAAGGATGATCTATCCTCTAACTATAAGACTGAGTGTCAAAAGGGAGGTAAAAACGTACAAAAGAGCTGTTTCTATGCAAAATACAAACCTTTTTTAGCATTAATATGAATCTCAAATTATGCACTCATATTATTATAAAACTTATCAATGATAATTTATCACTAATTTATCACTAATAAATACATTTATTATGAACATTTACGCATTTTTTAAATAAATTATAAGGAAATAATTACGTGCTTTTTAATCACTTAAAATTCAATGTTAATTTTAACACAAAAAATTTATTATGAAACATTTTAAGAGTATTAACATTGAAACATAAAATAATGTAATTTATCTATAGGCGTTTTGTTTTTTATTTACTTACGGTGAATATAAATCATTATGACATTAATCAGGTAATGTTTTTCCCGGATTAAGGATACCTTTGGGGTCTAAAAGTTTTTTAATCTCTTTCATGAGTGCTATAGATTCATGACTCTTTGAAAAGTGAATATAATTCTTCTTTTTTAATCCTAATCCATGCTCTGCGCTAATGCTACCATTATATTTAGAGACATATTCATAAATAAAGGGTTCGATTGTATCTAATATTTGTTTATCGTAATGTTTCGATGTGACATTAAAATGCATATTACAATCTCCCAAATGACCATAGCCACAAATTTTTATACATTTCCTATTTTTGAGGCGTTCTCTCATAACATTGACTAATTCGTAATAAACGGATAATGGTAAAGATACATCGTATTTATAACTATAACCATCTTTGAGTAGACCTTCGGCTATTCTTTCTCTGTATGACCATAGCTTTTTCATTACACTGATATCGTTTGAATATGTACCATCGACAATGATGCCATTGGACATGAGATATTCCAATATTTGGGACAATCTTTTTTCCATATGATTTGAATCATTCGCTGATAATTCGATTAATGCATAGAATGGCGTATCTTCAGAAAGAGGGTGTTTCATTTGCAAATTGCTTATCACAGCATTAATTGAAACTGAATCCATCATTTCGAAAGCGCTTAAATATTCATTTAATTCACTTCTCACATATCGGTATGTTTTAAGTAAATCATCATATGATTTTAATGAAAAAAGACCCACGGTATGAAATGACGGTTTCAAAGGGCAAAGTATTGACACTTTAGAGATAACTCCCAATGTGCCCTCTGCACCTTTAATAATAAAAATTTATTAATTTTATTTTTAAATATAATTAAATATTATATCTTAAAAAATAATAACAGTTTTAATTAAATATTTGCTAAAAATTTTATATTCAATAAAATTTGTATATTTTTATCTATACAATTCATGGTATTAAATAATATAAAAGTAGTAAATAATAACTATAATACTATGCATATGTATATTAAATAATCAGCCTTTGCACTTAAAAATAATAATTTAAAGATATATATTTTGTTTTAAATATTTAATTATTGTGCAGTTTGACTAAAACTTACTTAACTCGAATAAAGTTCATAAAATTAAAAATGGTTATTTTGCTTTAGGGTTTAGTGTTTTTATCTCTCTCTTCCGGTTTTATCGTTATAAAAAAAGGTGAAAATGCTGCACATTAACTTTTTTAAACTCTATTCAAAGTTTAAAAATGTATAATTTATTAGATAAAAGTGATAATATCATGTTCTTAAATACTTTATCAGTTAATTAAAAATGAAAAAATATTTTTTATAAATTTTTATTGTCTGACAATTAAAAAAGCACTAAAACAGTTAATAAATTAACATTAATATCTTTAATATTTTTTATTTAAAGATTAATATTCTAAACTTTAACGTGTCAATAAACTCACCGATAAACAATTGTTTGAGATCATAGCCCGTGTTATCTTTGCGCATTGAGCTCATTAAATCGATTATTCTGCCATCAGCTAAAATAACTTCGATCCCTAAGACATTCCCGTGTAAAGATCCGTGACGAATGTATCGGACACCCCCGGCATTCGTCGATAGATTCCCTCCGATATGACATGAGCCTTTTGCACCCAAATCATAGGGCATCATATATCCACGTTCATTAACATGTTCTTCGAGTGATTGGAGAATACATCCGCTCTGACACCGGAGAATTCCCGTTTCATCATCAAACGATTCAATGCGATTCATTTTATTCATCGAAATAATTATTTCATCTGAAAATGGTACGGCCCCCGCCACAAGAGACGTGTTTCCGCCCTGAACCACACACTCCATACCTTCACCATGTAAATACCTCAGCACCGATGATATTTGAGCCGAAGAATTTGGAAATATCACAACTTTTGAATCGCCTAAAATATTAATTTCATATTTTGTAATTTTTATTTTTTTATATAAAATTATTTCACATTAAATAAAAATTCATAAAAATGTACATAATAAACGTAAATTACGATATTTACAAAATAAAAATAAAAATTATTATAAATCAATGCTATATACAGTCAAACTTCATTCTAAGACAGAACTACGATCCTATGCCAAAATCACTTTCATACAGCATTTAGATATATCTCTTTAAAACGGAAACAGACTTTTCTTTAAAAGTGTCAGTATAAATAGAAACTCCGAACGGAAACTTTTTCATTTTATACCCAAAAATAGGTATTTATAATAGTTTTTTATAGTAACATTAGCTTTTAATTATAATTAGTAAATGTTTTTAAATGTATATAAAAAGATATATTGTAATACGCTGCCACAGTTTGATAAAAACTATTTAAGTATAATCATCGTGATCGACCAATGTTCGAACACCGTCGACATAATCATTTAATGTTCGAAAACTCCCGATATGAGCATTCGAATGCGCGATCACTTTCGGATGGTCATGGTATGTGCGCGTTTTCAGAGGAATATTAATTCATTTTTTATTTGTAATTAAAACTATTTTTTTTTATAATTTTAATATATTATATAATATGTATACAGAGATCCCAGATTTGTAAAAGATATTTTTCAATTGAATTGGGATATGATTCTGCTTTTTATAGACAGCGCACCTCATGTAAAAAACAGAATCATATCCCTATTCAATTGCAAAACATCGCTTACAAATCTGGGATCTCTATACTGACCTTTAAATATATTATAATTAAAAATTAATTGTTTTTATTATTAAAGGCAAAAATTAATTTTGGTGAATGCAATTTTAGGCGCCCTTTCTATATACATTGAACTTTACTATTTATGTCCATGACACGCCCTTTTATCCCCCTTTATTAGTACTGTTTGTGTTGCGGGTGCAATCAGCTGTTGGACATAAATAAGAAAAAACACAGTAATACGTGGACTTATATCCCGGCATACATGTACATACCCCTTCACCATCAACACCCCCACGCTATAAGATCGGGTTTAAAAAGGGTATTATATTTACATCGTTTAATTAAATAGGTTTAACTGCATGTAGAAGCGCATGCGCATACGGCATATTACATGTGATGGACTTCGCTTTTGACTTCGGTTTGTAAAAGTGTCATTTTTAAAAGTTCGTAAACAGAGTGTTAATTAAATGCTAACCTTTGTGTGTACGTATCCAATCATTATTATATGCATCTAAATCATCGTCTTTAACATTATTTTGCCCCAAAATACGTTTCAATTCATTTATATGATTCAAATATTTGTTTGTCACTGACATACATCGCATGTTTACTATGCTCATATTTTTATTAAATTTATTTTTTTTATAAAAATTAAATGATTTTAATAATAAATTCATTTTCATTTTTATTTCCTTTAAAAATATTTAATATATGTAATAATAAATTTAAAAAATTAATAATAAATAAAAATTTTAAATATTTAAATATGATCCTTTTATTTGTATTAAAAACACGTAATTTTAAATGAAAAATAATGTTTTAAAATATTTAAATGCATTAAAATGCATTTTTATGTTTAAAATTTCATAATTTCATAATAATCCTCTTAATTTTTGTAAATATACTTTAATGTGAGGATCAATGGCGTTTATTGTAATGGAATTACAAATCATACTCTATTCGTTCGTGGGTTTCATATTAGAACCCATATGATGTAATTTATAAATCAATTTACAATTAACGCCTTTGACTCTCAGAATGTAGTGTAATGTTAAAATCGAATGACGTTTGTTTATGTACCCTATGCCTTCACCCAATGCCTGCGGTTCTGTGAGCGTGTTCTATACCCACTGTGCTATGCTCTTTGGATCTGTGGTCACTGACCATTGGTCAGTTCGGTCATTAGGTTCACGCTCATAATAGACTGAGCATGTGAATTGAAAGACATCACTGATTTAGAGTGACATTAAAAACGCATTCTCTCATAATACCTTTTATAGTAAAAGAGGTAAATCGGTATATTACGATAAAAGTTTCAGGACTGAGACTGCGTTTGATTAGAGGTGCGCGAATGATTTGAATATTTTTAGAATGTTTTGAGACATTCGGTAATTAAGAAAATCGCGCACTTTTATTTCGAGGATCACATTGAAATTAAATCAGAGTGTGGTTTACAAAAGTGATCGCTGATAACTGATCAGTGTTATAGTAAATTTCACACTTTAGTCTCAACTTTGCTATAGAAACACCGTACCGTTTTAATAAACACATTACAATTAATATTACATTACATATAATAGATTTACATACAAAAAATGTTTTGAGTGAAAAACCTCAGCTATTCATTGATTAAATTAATTTTTTAAATATTTTTAAAAAATACATTTTAAATGATATTTTATTTATGATCACACTGTATTTGAAATGAGACGTTTCTGTTCATAAAAATGGTGTTCTTTAAGTTTTTCGCCTCAAAATGTTTTTTTTTTGACATTTTTAGGCTCATTTTTCCTTTGCTTTTTTCTTTAATTTTTTAAAATGTCATCAAAAATTTCAAAATATCGTTATTACATAATTAAAATTTGAAGTTTAATACAAATATAGAGTGTCCCATTTAAAAATATACCCAATTGTTGAAGACATTGTTAAATCTGATTATCGTTAAATGCATTAAACATTACTTATTATTATAGTTAAATCCAAAATACTTATCTCTTAACTTATTTTTGTGAAATATATAAATGCATTTAATTTTTCAGATCTGTGACTTCATACAGTAATTGACGCTTTAAGTAAATGATTAAAAGTGTTAAATGATATAAAAGTTTCTAAAATTTGAAAAAACGGCATTTTCGGTTTTTCCACGTCTCAATGAAACGTGCCCTTTGACAATATTTAACCTTAGGTCATGATTTTCCAGAAATGTCCATATTCTTTTGGTACCATCGTGGTCGAGTTCCTTAGGCTTTTGGCATAATCCTTTATAAATACCAATTTACCTCACATTTCAAACGTAATCTTATAGAGTGAGGTAAAGATGGGTGCTCTTATAGCATGAGGTTTATTAGGTCTGTTCTTATAATCTCTCATTTTGAGTTTTTGAATCCGTTTCAAATATGTTTACCTCATTCTATAAGAGGTGATTTATAAATTGAGGTAAAAGTGTAATTAATTCTTCGAAAAAAAGCATTTTTAAAGAATATGTTTCTAATGATTAGTTTTTGAGTCAACAGATGTCACAATAAAAGGGCAAAAAAACTGTAAATAAAAGTTGATGTATTCTAAGCACGGATTCGCCTAAAACAGTCCATTAAAGCGTAGATATAGCAAAGTGTTTTGAGGGTACGTATATAAGTTTATAGTTAGTTTATAGTTAAAAAGTTGTCAGACAGCATTTGATGGTAATATTGTAATGCATAGAAAAGCGGTGAGTGACGTCACGAGAGTGGTACGGTCCTTTCAAAAATTGCACCTTTGAGTGTGTGTCTGTTCAGTGTTCACTCACAACGTTCATGTTTTAGCATTCTAAAGCCTGTTTCTTGAGTTTTGGTGTTTACGTGAACGTACGCATAAACTGTATGTGAATGTATTTGAAAATACACGAATAGCATCGGACTGCAGACTTTTGAAGTAAATAAATCTCTGAAAAGATTTTTGGGGATAAAATCATAGCACACGAATGTATGTGTGAAGTACATTTTGTATGTGTAAATAACAAGTGTCTGCTTTTAGTGTGTTTTTTAGTTTTATAAAAAGTTTAATTTATATTTTGATCGTTAACTATCGAATGATTATACTTTTAAAATACTGACAAATAATTGTGCATACATTTTGAATCGAATCATTTTAAAGGATTATTCATCATCAGTTAACATGAATATGATGACAGTTCATAAATTACTGTTAATAGTATTGCATCTCTTAATAACGCGCGCATATTCCAAAGGTGAGTGCATTCACTAAAACTTATATTATGTGATATTATGTGAGCTTTGATGCTATGGATATTTAACATGTTAATGCTATGGACATTTTCATATTAACCATAGACCATGTTTAAAAGTACCATGTTTAATAGTGCCATGCTTAGTACATGTTCGACAATAACTTGATTCTGAATCCTGAAGCGATGTATATTAATGTCCATACAAATATTGTGCCATAAAATTAAACAGTTCATTGAGGAAATGACCGATTTTTTAAAATTCTGTATCCGTAAACGTTAATTCTTATGACAGCATATCTCATGTATTCTCTGCATTTTTATATTTCATTTTTTAAATAAAAAACAAAACGTATGTGCTTTACCATCACATAAATACATGTGATACTAAATCTTAGTTAACTTAATTCTACTTTTAAAGCTCTTAGCATTCTTCCATATACATATAGTACCTCTTTAATCATACACATGTACTAGTGTATGACTAGTGTATGACCAATGACCATAGTTTTATTAATCCCTAAAGCAAAATATGGGTCTTTTCTTTGAAAATGCTTTTAAACGAATTACGAACAATACAATGGGAATAATGTATATTCAGATAATTGTTTCTAAATTTAGCATTTCGAAGGTTAATTTACATTCATTATCAATTTACTTTTATTATATTTTTATTATTATATTAAACGAATTTTTAAATTATCATTTTAATAATGACCGTTTTTTATTTTATTCAATTCACATACAAATAAAGCATTCATTTATAAAAAGCTAAAAAAAGTTAATTTTTGCACTATTTTCATACAATGCATATATGCATAGTATAAATGCATAAACAATGCATTAATAAATAAATGACTTAAATTAAGAGACGAATATTTTTAAAAAAATATATAAAGTGTTTAATGTGAGCGTATACTTTTTGAAAGTATAATGCAATAGAATTGAATGTGTACTGAGCTCATTTTTCAATTGATTGTCACGAATGTTTGAATATGGGAATGGGTGTAGAATGAGATACATGATATTAGGAATAACAATACTTTAGTATGAAGTGAATAGTGAAGGACTAAATGCCTGTGATTCTTTAAAAGCGTTCAGAAGCATTTTCCAGGACCAGAGTTAAGCTGAGCTATTAGATGATGGCGCACTTTTAACTTAAGTTTAAGGGCCGTGTTTTACGCTCAGCGGGAGTATTAAAGACTGAAATGAACCCTCAGATTCTAAGAGTTTATGTAAAACTGACGGGAACTATATGATGGTAGTACCATCATCATACATTAGATACATGCATAAATAGGAAAATGTGAGCATATCACAAAAGTTGTTTCATTGAAATCTCTTTTAAAAATCTATTCGATAATAGTGAGATATTTAATCCTGTTTTTAGTGCAATCAATATTAATGCAATGTCTATGGCATGTGTTTAGTCGTGCAGAATTATCGTATAAATCTCTTATTTTTCTTATTTATCGGTGTTATGAGGGAATGACTTTAGATGAAGAAACATCATCTTTTCTTTGCCATGTTAATATTGCGATTCATTAGTTAGTTCGTGCATAGTGGATTTATATGTCTTTTTTGTCATTATCCATGAGCAATTCATTGTCATTTATGCATAAAGTTATTTGCCATTTGTTGCTATTGCATTTGAGGCTATGGTATTGAAAAAGGAATTGTCATGTTTAAGCGGAGCACTCATTCATTGAATATTCAAAAATGTTTTATGAATGTATTCGCTCATTGTGTGTATGTATTAAGAAATGCAATTTTTTCCATTATGATACACATTCTGCAAAAGTACACCCATCATCTGTTGGATGGTACTTTACATTGCTTTTGGCTTTTCTTTGTTCTCCCCTTTTTTGTTCAAATATGTGACTTCACTAGAAAAGCACTAGAAAAGTATGGCATTGAATGATGCATAAATGCTCTTTCTCTATAAGACTATAACCAATTTTCGAGAGGGCATATTCAGGCATATATAATTTAGAGTGCCCCGAATGGCATCATTCTAAAGCCATGTTAGAGGTGATCCTCCTTAGTACAGCTCTAGTACATGTACATGCTCTTCTTTGCTTCAGCATTACACACTGATATGATATATTTAAAGTCGATGCAGATTATTCGACTATAGTTAGCCCAAAGGCATTATTCCTGCAGAACCTGACATGTAAAACTTTATAAGAAGCATCACGTCAATCTACTTTCTCATCACTTTTAATACACATATATGCCACGCATGAGTGCTGATGAAAATTCAACCATGCAAAGAACTATAAGACTAGCGACTAGTCCCCATCTCAAAATATAATAAAAGTCCAAAAAGAAGACAATGGCTTTACTTTGTCGGCTATGAACACATTTTGGACATAATTTTTTATGTGAACATACAGAATTTGACATAAAATTGCGAAATAATGTTCTTAAAAAGTTAAAAATTTCATATTTAATGCAATTTTTTTATTCAAATTTTTTATCTGTAATATTATACATTAATATCTTAATATATCGTTAATAATACTTTTTTAATGAATAAACATAAAAATTGAAAAATGATTGGTATTTACTTTTATTATTTATAATTAATTCTCAGTGTATATTGAGATTGGGATTAATTTTGATCACATTTTAAGGACCTATATTATAGCATATATGTATTTATGTATATATATTTTGAAGCATTTCTGATCCGATAGTATTTTATTTTTTGACCTTTCGTTTAAGGCATGTAAAACTAGTTTTTCATTTTGACTTTAAAATTTTCTGCTCCTCTAATGCCACTTTGAACTAGTAATTGGCACACCTCTGCCAGAATTTGATGGGCAATGGACCTGTAATACCCGATCAGATTTTGTCGTTTTTAATGGCGTTTCTTCCATGTAGTTTCAGGCAAATTTTTAGCACGCAAAATTTGCACGTATATAACTTTTTGCACTAGCGAATGCTAGCATATACTAGTGTATGCATATTTATATAAGATCAATTTCCTTTATAATGCAAACTGTGAAACTGCATTCATTAAAAGGCTATTTTAGTGTTTTGCAATTTCACTCTCAATAATAAGAATTTATATATTACACATGTGTGTTGATGTTTCTATAGACACAGCGAATTTACTATGCACAGTGTTACCGTTCATATATACATTCATATAGTTCTTTAGTGCACGATTAATGTGTTAAATGAGGCACTTCCCTTTGGATCTTTAAATTCAGTATATTTTTGTTGCGGCACGAACCATTGTACCGTATACCGTATGTCAATATATATATATATATATATATATATATATATATATATATATATATATATATATAAATGCAGTATGTTAGGATACTTCACGATTAGTTTCAGACACTTAAAGCTAAAAATATGGTCGTTGTTTTCTTCCTTTACACTCAATAGTATTGACTAGTTAAGGAGCGACAGGTGGGGTACCACCGACCCAATGGCCATTTCTGCCCAACAGAATCTACCATCTGTCTTTTTGAATTCTTAGTATATTCTATAGAATAGAGAAAGAATGAGGAAAGTTTGAGAATATGGTACAATATAAGCACGTATTACGGTGAGAAAATACAAAGAAAGTGTGCGGCACGTGCATCGCTCCCGATTTTCCCGTGTCATTGTTCCTCTTTAGAAATGACCCCACAAAAGCACTAAATACACTTCAGTCCGATCCAAATGACGTCGACATTTTCGGACATTATATTCATTCGAAAATATACGCATATATGCGTATTCACAAAATATACGTACATATGTATGAGCATATGCATATAACATATATATGTATGTGAAAAAAGAATTAAATGTGCACGGTTCACAAAGCTTTGAATAAGAAATACTTATACGACACTAGTATAGTATATTAGTATATGAGAACTTTTCTCATGGTCATTTTCATTGAAAAGAAAAATAAAATAAAAATTGCACCTCATAATTAAGGGATATGACAACATTATTACTCACGACGAAAGATGATTCAAAATGCTTTACATATGAAGTCATGTAATGCTCAAATTATTAATATTAAAATTATTATTTTAATGCAATTTTTGTATAAAATTTTTACATTATTCAATGGAATTTTTTAGATATTTTTGCTTTAATACGTTATTAGTTATATCCGTTTCAAATATTATTTTCTGCATATATATATATTCGAAATGAAAATAGAAATTTGTTCATCAGTTCTTAAACTTAATATTATAGTTATCTATAGACTTTGAAAGAATTCATTTTGCCTCTGTCAAGATATTTGGGCTTTACTAAGGGCTTTACTAAGGGCTTGGCCCAAATTGTCTGCCGTGGGCATGGTGCTGAACTGCAATCATGATTACTACGAACTTAACTTAAAAAAGAACTACGCTCAAACTGTGCCCATCCTTATAATGAATTCGAATATATAAAGCAATGAATGGCACCGTATAACCATTGCATGGTTATTCCATCGATGGATACGAAAAGAGATTAATATTCGAACTGAAAATTGCTGATAAATAAATATAAATTAAATTCTTAAATATGCACACACACTTAAAGCTGTAAAATAATGTAAATTACGATCTTTTTTAATTTTAAGCATAGTAATAATTAAGATTTTATGTTAAATTCATTATATAAAATTCTTATATAATAAGTAAATACAGTAATTAAAGCATAATAAAAAAATGTATAATTAATGTATTGTTTATTTGTAATTTAATGAAAGTATTATTGTAATGGTGTTTAGTTAGTAATATACAAATATATTGCATTACTTCCGTCACAAAATATACGTTTATGTAATGTGATAATGGCTAATAAATTTGACGGTTAAAATCGGGGTTATAATATTTCGGTTATGGATTTAATTAATGAAAAATGAATTAATATCTGACGTTAGATGATAATGAATACGTGCATTTGTAAGTGCATAGTGTGGATTAACAATTCAATTGAAATGAATAGAAAAAGAAAGGAATACCGTGCACCGTGCGATTCATAATTATTCATTCATTGAATGGACGTCGATCGTTAAAGAGATAATGTCTTTGGTGCTGTGAGAGTATTAAAAAACTAAAATCACGATATGCTCAAAGAACGGAGTCTATTAAATGAATGTCCATAGAAACATTTAAAAACCTTTTCATGTGTAGTGTCTGTAGTGTCTGTGTATATACACACTCTAAACGTATTTTCAGCCTCTTTATGTACACTCATTTTTCGAAATGTTTATTTTCCTCTTTATTATTATTATATTTAAGATAATAATATATAATAAGAGACCTAAAATCTTAATAAAATGCTTTTTTTGTGACAAATAAAAATATGTTGATTTAAGCCAAATAAATTGCGTTTTTTGCCACCATTTCTCATAAATGCAATTACTTTTTTAAATAGATTTAAATCTCCATTTTTCATGTTTTTTTGTCTGAAAAGTTTACTTTAAATTTAGGTTCCTAATAATATTGTTGCAAAAATCATTACCAAATTATTAAAATACTTTTATTTATTTTATTATTTTATTATTAAACTAAAATTATTTTATATAATGATTTGAATTTTAAATTTCTTATGTTAAAAATAATTTTTAAAAATAGTAATTATAATTTTTATAAAAATGAAAGATGAAAACTAATTACATATTTAAATTATTTTTCATTTCTCATAATTATAAAGAAATAAATTAGAATTAAGATTTGAAATTAGAATAAAACAGAAACAAAGTGTAAGTGGTTATAGTGAGAAAAAGCGGAGTGTATGCGTTTATACGTTGACTTTTCTTAGAGCATCATGACTCATTGTTGCGTGTGAAAACGATGGTTCACCGGAAACGGTGCGTTTCACCTGTCTATAGTGAGATTTTCATTCGTTCGTTCATTGGACAATTTCATTCGCCTTTTAAATGACTGTGGACGCAGCGTCGCAATTCTTATTCTGCACTTTAAACTTTTATATTAATGTTTAGTACACTTTGCTTCTAGTATATTTGCAATGTACTAGCAATGTACTATTATAGCTATAGAGAGGTAATCATAAACAAAGAAATGAACAATGTTCCACTCACCCATTTTATAATTCTTTTTATAATGACAATTGTTACGTAATAATTAAAGTTAACTCTGAGATTAAATAATTGTAAAACGATGTGTAAAATATAAAAAATAATGATGACAATGGTTTTGCATATAAAATACTCATGTGATAAAAGTATATATTCATAATAAACAAATCATAATCAAATAATTTAATAATAAACATTTTAAGTTTTAAATAATGAGAATGACATAATTATTATCATGTAATAAAATGGTACAAAATGTTAGCATAAAACAATTTAGTATTTTTCAATTCTTTTCAATTATGTGCATATATGATTTGTATTTTGAAATTAAAAACATTTATAAAATGTTATGTTATGAGGTATTTGGGAATATGATAACTCAATAATTACTTTCGATAGATTCAGCTCTGAGATAACATCAAATATTAGTGTGAATTTCACATTCCAATGTCTGAGCATTATTAGAGTATAATTTGTACGTAATCAAAGTTTTAATCAAAATATTTAGCAACAATAATATACACATACTTTTACACACATACTTTTAAGTTACAATGATTGCATAGTTTATATACAGATTAAATTTTTATTGAATTTATGCGAACATATAAACATGCATTGTGTTTATATAAATGATATTTATTTTAAAGAGGGATGGTCATAGGAAACATATAAAAAAGCATAATGATAATGATCGGCCCGTGTTAAATGACCCGTGTACTTTGCAATGACCTCTCACCATTAAATGCCAGTATGTCACAAAACATTTAGTCGCATCTGAAAATCTCTTTTTTGTTGTGTTAATAGTCGTGACTCTAAACACCCCAATACTACTGTAAAATGCGCTTTCTCTGCGTAGTCCTATGATAGTAAATTTTTTATCAGTAAAAAATCCAAATGTGGCATGTGTATGAATGTGGATGAACATACATACTAATGTTAAATATACACTGTTTTGATCGACTTTAAACAGATATTCGTGCTTTATACGGCCCTTATATTTCACTCTTTCGACATTTCAATTTACTATATTATGCTCTTTTATTTTTACATTTTCTTAAAGAATCTTTCCTCTCATTTATTTAGAAAATACATTAAAAATTTGCTAAAAATATATTTTAAGCCTTAAATAATTGGTCACTGAATTTTCATTATTTTTATTTATAATTTTATATTTTTCTAATATTTTTATTAAATATATATTTTATAAAAAAATAATTATTCAAAAAAAGTTCATTAAAATTATATATAAAATTTGAATTTTATTTTTCGATAAAAGCATAAAATAAAATTATCATTAATACCGAAGTGTCAATAAAATTAAACACTAATATTGGAGTATATATGATGCACTTAAGTCTAATGCATAGTTAATCTCAATGATTAAAATTGATTATTCATTTGAATGTACATGTTTTTTGAATTTATAGAGACTATGATTTTATAGTATATGTTAAATGCAATAATATGAGTGAATTTTAATGATTTTTCAAATCATTGCACAAAATGAACGATGAACCTTTTTATTTTAATTATATACGAAATAAGAAAATCATATGTTTGTGAATATGTGCTTATGTTAGTTGTATATGCATTTTAATAGTAATGCATGTATTTTTTTAAATTACTTTGAAATGTCAAATTAGTATTGACAATTAAGAACTGATGGTATTTTCTAATAGAAGAAGATGCAGCAAAATACGGTCTTTGACCTGTTCCTAAACCTGTTGAAGAACAGGCAAAGAACCACCTTCAAACGTACGAAAAAATGCTGCATTTCGCATACACATATAAACATGAGCATCAATTTTCTACTATTATATACTATTATATATATATATATATACTCATAGTAAAGATATCTTCTCTCAATCTTCTATTATCATACTGTCGCCTCAGAGTGATTCAAATTTTTTGCACGTGTTTCATCCCAATATTAAAAATGATCATAAATCACAAACGCTATTTATGCTCAATATTATCGATGAAACTGATAAAACAATAAAAAAATGATATCTTTACACACACAGAGAAATATATATATATATATATATATATATATATATATATATACATAAATGTATACACATAGGCGCACATACACTCATAGATACGAGAAAAGAGTCACATTATAATTTTATGCTTCTCTATGACTACGATAACATTTTTAAAACATTGAACTTCAGCCGAATATACATTCATGTGTATGCCTCATTATGCACCTGAAAAACATGATTTTTATCCCCAAAAATAGGAAAATGAAAAACTCGATTTTCCAACAAATTTTAAATGTTAATATTAATGTCTTTTCTGTTTTAAGGATAATTTTCATATTCATTTAAATAATGATTTATATATTAAAATATAAAATATTTAAAAAAAGGAAAAGAGTGAATATAAAAGTTTGAATATAAAAATATATAATGTATAAACAAATTATTACTATAAATGTTCATCGGACTTTATCGGTGCCATTTTTAATTACATACGGTATTTTCTTATTATTAGCGTGTGATTACTCCAACACTATGGCTTTTTTGGTTAAAAATATGATCTGTGTGAAGATCGAATTATCCCAAAGACCATGTCTATTATTGTTTGGTTCTAACGTTAGTACATTCATTTAAAACTCATGAATCTATGAACATAGGTATATTTCCTGGGAATAGGCACTCACCTGTAACAAAGTGTTTTTTAAGTCTGTTAATTTTGTTTTTTACTAAAAAAAGAATACGTATTTAATTCAGAAAATGCTATAATTCAAACATGGTTTTGAGCGTTATTTTAATTATTAAAGAAAATAGTTTAATACTATATTTGGGTGTCAATTTTAAAACAGATGCGGGCATATTTACCAAATTACTATCGTAGGCATTTATGAGAGCGATTACTTTTACTCTACGATCAAACTCTTAATAAATCATTGGACATTGTTTTAGTATATTATAAGTAAAGATTTCATCTAAAAATTTGGGTGTTTTTAAAGTGAAGTGATAGATTCTATGTAATGGCAATCGCTACTGCTTTTATTAAATCGCTATATATATTCGTGGTATTAAGGGTGTGGGCCTTAAAAAAGCTCAATAGAATGAGGATTTGTACCGAAGACAGCTTTTGGACGACGAACGACTAGTGACTAGTAAGGCAATAATTATTATTGCAACTATTCTATGGTCATCATCCCTTGCAAGTTAGAGTAATGAAGGGCGTCATGTATAAACTTGAAGATGATGGCCTTAAGCATTCAAGGACAGGGGTGTGCACTGTAATTTTAGTGTAATCTTAAAATTTATGCGACCATCTACTAAAGTACTAGCAATACTAACAGTTGCTTAAGCCTATGCTTCATTTTGATTACTCAGAAAAAACTAAGCACAGGTGAGCGCCTCAAAGAGACTATTCAAAGTATAATAATTTGGACGTCCAAACAATTCTTTCGCACTAACGAAAGTTGCAATAGTTTTAAAACTCATGAAAAAGAGGCTCTATTTGGAAAAGAAAATGACAATGCTAGTATTCTTCTAGTATTCTACTAGTATTCTTAGCCCCGGGCTTAGATGATTGCTTTGTTTACCTCATGTCAAATGAACCATCCACCCTCAAACACCGTCAGAACGGCCAAATTTTATATGCACTATTTTCAGACACGATCCTAACGAAACGTATGTTCGTACGTTCACTATTATATCGATCCATCATTAGATCAATTTTTTCAAATTTTTTTGTTACTTTTACTAATCACAAATACTTTATATTCAATATATAAATACATTTTTTGAAAATGGTATAAAATACATGTATATTATTACAGAAATATACTGCATAGTTATATATTACAAAGAGTTATTTTTTAAGAATTATAAATATGTACTTATATCTGTAATATAATAATTTTTTAAAATGTTTAAAAAACAATTATAAACTTAATTTTTTTTGTTATATTATTTGCCTTCGATTAAGTCATAGGGATTGTTAAAGCATAAGGAACCACTTTCACAATGCTTAATTTTGTTATAAAATTCATAAATTCGTGATGAACTTAAATATTAAAATAAATTTTAATTGATATTAATTTAGAATTTTATGGCATAATATATTAATAATATAAATAAATAAAAGAATTAAAAATAAATTTAAAGTGTGAAATAAATTTATTTATTATTTCGATAAAAATAGGAAAAGCAAATAAAAGAGAAACTTCGATATAATGTGATTGGAGGTATTGAACATAGCACCATAACAGCATAGAGGTATGGTGTTATGGTGCTATGGTACCATCCGCTCCTTTTAAACAATTATGATCAAAGCTATGATAAGAGCGTCTCCGTATTTGAAAAGGGGGCGCGGAATATGAGCATATCGCAAAATCAAAAGTCAATATTAAAGAGAGATTTGGGCATAACCGAAAACCTTTCTTTGTGCATAGTCATGTTAGTTCTACACCTGTGTAAAGCAATCATACGGCATTTTCATTTTATTTTCACCTTTTACTTTGAGACAGACTTTAGATTTAAGAAATAAAATAAAATTAATTATCTTTTTTTTCAAAAAGTACTTTTAGACTGTTTTTTTATAAATAGAAATTGTCATTCAATACATGCACACAGTATTTTCACAAATATAATATATATTAGTATTTATATTGCTGCGTGCTAGTTGATATTTAAAAGTTGGAGGCTTTACCTTTAAATGGACATAACATAACATTAGGGTCATAACTTATCATAAAACTATAAATAAGTATATTCTCTGTAAAGTCTAAAATATTATGGATGTTGAAATTGAAGGACATTTAAATAGCATAAAACGGATTATCATAGGATTAGTGTGTACATGTCTTAAGTTTAGTGATTCTTAGAAAATCACATATGAAGACACCTGTGTAATGACATGATGTATATGTATATGAAGAATATGTTTAAATACATGCACATGATGCACATGCCAATGTATGAGTTACAAAACTATGATCCATTTTAAAATTGATTTTTTTGAGAGTCCATTTTGAGAAATAAAAAACATCTTTTGTATGAAATAATAATCTATTGTATGTGTATAATCCTTCGAACTAAAGTATCGACGTTATACATTATTATTATATATCATAGTTGAAACTAGTGCCAAAATGCACGCATCTATACAGTAGCATTTGTATAAAAGTGATTATCTTCAATATATACTTATAGCATATTACAATGCACGGAAGTATTGTATAATATTATGATTTACTATGACCTCTCAAAAAAGGATAAAAGTATTATATGCTGTCATCATTGGATCATCATTTCAGTAGCAATTTAAATTGCTATTATAACAAATCCTATACTTTAGTTTATTTTTTTAGTGTTTTAATCTGTATTATTTACTATTATATTAAAGTTATATAACCCTCATTTGGAGCAAATATGTAATATGCATAGCATTTTCTCAGTGTCATAAATCATGCATCAATGATCATATTAATAAATATATTTTAATGCACTTTTATAATGTAACATGTCACTCCATGAATCAATAATCATTTGTTTTGTATCATGAACGGTATAGGAACACAGCTACACGCTGAGTCTGCTGAAAATAAAGATGCTATTGAAGGGGAAACCATTCGTTTGGCATGCAGATTTGACCCACAACTAGTTTATTCCATTAAATATATCTTTTACTGGCATCGGACGAACAATCAAAAGACTGAACCTGTCGCTATCAATGAAACACCATTATCACCTGATTATAAAGTCGAATATTTACCAAATGAAGGAAAATACGATCTTTTAATTCAAAGGGCTCAATACGATAGAGATAATGGCAATTTTGAATGCAAAATTAAAGAGCCGGGAAATGGTGCTGATGTTAAAAGTGTTGGATATATCGTCACTATTTTAAGTAAGAATTAATCATGTTTTATAGAAATTCCTTTTAAAATATCGTTATAAACTTATTATTAACATTATGATTGTAGTACCACCGGGTGCACCACTAATTACTCCTCAAAACCCAGTGGCACGTGAGGGTGAACCCTTCGAATTAACATGTTCGAGTGCAGGCGGCAGTCCCGATCCTATCATTCAATGGTATAAGGACAATACACCACTCGAAGGACATGTAACTAAAGGCGGTACTCGTGACCGTCCGACATCGAACACCCTCACAATTAATCCGACTCTAGAGTTTGATCGCGCCATTTATCGCTGCAGCGTTTGGAGTCGCGCCATACGTGAGGAGAAAAAATTTGAGTCCACAGTTTCATTAACAGTACATTGTATGTCATGATACTATCATATTTACATTTATCATTAACTTAACATTAAACTCATTATTCTTTTCATTATCACTAAAGATAAACCGCGAGTTACTGTGGGACCATATAATCCGCTTAACATTTTAGTGGATGATAATGCAGAGATGACGTGTTCTGTGGATTCAAATCCTCCCGTGAGAAGCCTTCGATGGGTGAAAAACGGGCATCTTTTGACGACTTCGAACAATCATACCATTTTAAGAGTTAAACCTGAAGATTCCGGAAAATATGATTGCATCGCAGATAACGGTGTTACCGGATCAACGGGTTCACCCGGTAAAGGCACTTTAGAGCTCTCTGTTCTTTTTGGGCCAAAAGTAAACGTCGTACCCGTACGTGAAGCGACAATCGATGAAGTGTTATCTGTAAAATGCAATATTGCATCAAATCCAAAGCCTCACACTATTATATGGCAAAAAGAGGGGGATCCGAATTTTCAGCAAATCGGTGATGTATTAAATATTCAGCACGTTTCTGCAGATGATGCCGGAGAATACACATGTATTGCGTCGTGTACTTTGAAACCATCGGGATCCTTAATTTCTCTCGAAAAAAGCAATAATGCTTCGGTTAAATTAAGGGTAAAACACAAACCGGGGAACACTGAAATATTACCATTAAATCCTGTCGCTGTATCGGGAAAATCATTTACATTATCATGTCATTCGAATCCCATGGGATTTCCTGAGCCTGAGTATAGGTGGTGGCGTGAGGGGCACGAACAACAGGAGTTGGGCCGTCGTGTTAACTATACATTTATAGCAGTTCATGTGAGTCAAGAGGGACGTTATTTTTGTCAACCGTATAACTCATTAGGAAAAGGTAATATCGAAATTTACTGCATAATGAACTTTTTTAATTATCATTTTTCCTTTTTTCAGGTTCAATAGGATCAGTTTATTTATCGGTGAATGAACCTCCAACAATGGTGATACCATTGAAGCCTCAGTTTACGGCAAAAGAGGGTGATAAAAACTTTAAATTGACATGTATCGCTCGCGGTAAACCAAAGCCTCTGGTCACGTGGTGGCAAAACGGACAGGAAATTAATGTCGATAATGGTGTATTCAGAATTGAAAAGACTGAGAAACTCGAAGATGCGAATGTATTTTCCGTGACTTCGATACTCCATTTTGAGGCCATGTCACGTAAGGGCAGTAACAGTCTCTCTGCAAATGATCGCGGTCGATACGTATGCGTTTTTGACAATGGATTAGGCACCGGATCACGATCGGAAACTGTTTTACGAATTGAACATTCTCCTGTCGTAAGACATTCCTATAATCGCGTTGCATTTGATTCCGGTGAAACTGCCGTTTTACAGTGCAAAATGTCCGCATATCCCGCTCCAAAATTTGAATGGTATTTTAAGGGAAAAGTGTTAGAAAATTACAGCGAAAAGTACAACACAAATACTAGTGATTTGGGTGATGATATTCACATCGGAACATTATCAATTCGAAACACAAAAGAAAGTGATTACGGCGATTACACGTGCAAAGCATGGAATATCGCTGTTGATGATGACAAAAAAACCATTATAAAATTAGTAAAGAAATCAGCCCCCGAAATGCCTATGCAATTGGAAGTCGTCGAAGTGCTTTCCGATTCTGTAATATTGCGATGGTCTGAAGGCTTTAATGGTGGATTTAGTAATACAGAATTTGTAGTGACATATAGTGATGGTGGTCCATGGAAAAATGAATCGTGTCGAAGCATTAATCCATGTAAAGTGACCGGACTCGAATCACGTAAAGAGTATTTGTTTAGGGTTTTGGCAGTAAATTCGAGAGGATACAGCCCTTATTCGGAGGACATAAAAGTCACAACGAAAGTGAATTTGAAAGACATGCCGAGTGCTTTTGATTCATCTTTTGATAGAGAAAAAAGTACTTTATATTTCCATATCGGTTCTCATGATGTTTCATTGCAACTACTTGCAAAAATCGAAATTCGTAGCCAAAGCAATGAGGAATGGAGACTACTAACCTCAGTTAATATCATATCCGATTATGAAAAAGTTCTATTAAAATCGACCTCTGATGAGATAACTGACATTAGAATAATCCTCTGTCTTAAGAGTAATGATTCATGGTGTGGATATGAGCATTTAACGAAAATGGATACATTTTTTGCACGTGAAACAAAAAACATGTCCGCAGATCACTTTTTAGCGTTTACATTAATCGCGGGAATCAGTGCATTCGCGATAATTACATTAGCGATGTGCTGCTGCTGGAGACGGAGGGACAAAATGACTAAAAAGGACTATGAAATGGATACATCGGGAGGACGATCAAAAGTCAACACCATCAGCCAACCGTTTTATCCGGGACATGATAATAAAGGTATCATTATTTTTTAGTCTTTTTATTTTGAGCTCAATTAAAACAATTATACGCTCTAAAACTAGTAATATCAAGTTTTTTAATTAAAACATTTTCTTATTTCTAAACACTTATTATATAATCATTGCCATTTTATTGAATATAAATTTTATTTTTCCTTAGGACTAATTAATGGTGTCGATTCAAATAATCCTAATAAAATATCACCACCTATGTATACTAGTACTAATGGATCCGCAAATGGACATATTCCACAAAATTACTATTTGACTGGAGAAGGCAGTGACCCAAGTCCCAGTGGTAGTAATGATCCCACACAAAGTGACCTTTGGATGAAATCAGAATTAATGCATGATGGTGTCAATGACGGAGGAATGTCATATCATTCTGCCTATGGAAATACACATATGCCAATAGATCCAAACGGATACATTGGAACATACTCATACTATCCTCATGATGATTATCATCCACTTACGGAAGATATGAACAGAAAAAACAATATGCGTATGTTATAAATTATATATAAACATTATTTAAGTCATTATATTTTGTATTAATTTAACGTAAATTTTATACTATTCTAATGCTATAATCGCATGATGTATTCTTAAATCCGCATTTTAAATTTTAAAAATTAAATATAAAAATTAATTATAAAAATGTATTCTTATTACAGATGCGACGTATTATGATGATGGAACAGGAGTAATGTATGGCACTGCAATGGGATTGGGTATGGAAATGATGAATGATAACACCGATCCTCATCTGTTATCATCAATGGATCCATCGAAAATGAACCTTATGCCGTACGAAGATGAAACTGATTATTCTAATAATAGGAATGGTCGAGTCATTAGGGAAATAATAGTTTAGAAATAAAATAATACAATTTTAGGAGAAAATTAATTGTAAAAAATATTCATTGAATTGAATTGCTCAAAATGCCAAAGCATTAACAAACTGATTTGAGAATTGAAGAAATTTGAGCCAAAATTAAGTCAGCATCAAACACATCCATTGGAAAAACATCCCATTTATAGTCTTCATATGTAATTATAATTTATCACAATTAACATATTAACATATTTCATTATCGATATGTGTATATAAATTTTATATATAATTTCATGTGATCATTTCGAAAATTTTGATGCATTCATTATTCATTTACATTATAATTACATTTATATAATTTTTAAACATAATTTATATGTAAATTATTTGATTGCTCAGCACAGTCTGTGCAATAATATGACACTTGTTAATGACCATGTTACAACACAGTACAACAATGTACTTTTATGACAAAATGCTACGAAAACAATAGTCCTGAACGGAGTTATTTACTACCTTTTTGTAGATTTACTTAGTTTAGAACTTAATAATTGAAACGATCTCATTTTATATTACAAATCATATTAATGCAATTATAATGTGCCTTAAAATGAATGGCATTATCTCAAACATTTCCGTTCATTCTTTTATTTTTTATAAACATTCATAAATTTTATATAAATTTCAATGAAATATTCATGTATATTTTTTAATTATTAATATTTATTAAATAAAACTTTTTAAATAAATGCTGATTTTATTTACATTTAAAACAAATTAATATGTTAAATAAGTTAATATGTAAATTAAAGCTATTTATTGACATTTTATGAAAACTAAGGTCAATGGAAATTTACTTTTATTTACTTCATATTTGGCAATGGTTATTTAATTGAAAATATATGTACCAAAACTGTCGTTATTAAATACACATAATTTAATGTACAATATGTGTATTGAATAATGTGTATGGTGTACGATAGTTTTGGTACACATTCATATTTTCATTTTGCAATTATCATATAAATCATTGGAAAAATATAAGACAAAAAAGAGTAATTAATATAAAACATTTTCTTAATATGAATATATAAATAAATTCATTGACTGTCATTTCTTTATGAATATGATTATGAAAAAATTGTAAAATACAAAGGATGATGACCAATTATTAATGATAATGTGACCTTTTCTTACACCCAAACAATTCCCATGCCAATTTATAAAACACGATGTGCTAAGTTCAAATATGTCATCTATTTTGACATAGGTCATGGCGTTCACGAGATATTGACCATTTTGTGACCTTTTTTGTTCATAAATTTCATGGGATTACAATATTATTCAGTTAACTAATTTAGGAATCCTAAATTAGGATCAAAGTGTACTTTTCACAAAGTTATAGTTGACATATGTACTGAACTCATTTTATAATGTATTATGCGAATCGTGAATGAAGTACATTTTTTCAAAACAAACTATTGTTTCCATATTAACAATAGCATATATAGTATTGTAGTTTCATATTATTCATTGCCTAATGTTTTGATAAACTGTTCTTCATTCATAATTCGCATAATAAAAAATTCTAAATTTTGGCATATTATATAAATGACACTAAAAGTGTCTTTTGACATATACAGGGTGATCAGAAAGTAATGACCTGAAATAAAGAGGCACGCATTTAAAGGGTATTAATTTTTTAATTTTTTTTTGTGTAAATTTATCAATGAATAGCTAAAGTTTTGTTACTAAATAGTTTTATCATCAGTCACGTGATAAAACTATATTAAACTATATTTCAATAAAAGTAAAAATGACTTTTTTTTAACTTTTAAGTTTAAATAACTTATTTTGAGAATATAAAAATAGGACATGTGATATATCATTGGATTCAGTATAAAAATAACTTTCCATTGATATATCACATGACCATTAAAACATTTCTAAAATTATTTAAATTAAAAAATCACATTTTTCAAATTTAAATATAGAGATGACCCCTCAAATATATAATTTTTATTTTTAATTAAAATTTGTAAAAATACAAACATAATTCTAAAAGAACCATGTTTCTATCATGTTAAAAAAATAATTTAAAATTAATATCTTAAAAACTATAACAGATAAAAATATGGTTTCTTTTGTATTATGTTTATATTTTATTAAATTTTAAGTAAAAATAAAAATTATATTTTTGAGGGGTCATCTCTATATTTAAATTTGAAAAATGTGTTTTTTTAATTTAAATAATTTTAGAAATGTCCTATTTTTATATTCTCAAAAAAAGTTATTTAAACTTAAAAGTTAAAAAAATTTCATTTTTCGCTTTTTTTAAAATTTTAATATAGTTTTATCACGTGACTGATGATAAAACTATTTAGTAACAAAACTTTAGCTATTCATTGATAAATTTACACACAAAAATTTAAAAAATCTAATACCCTTTAAATGCGAGCCTCTTTATTTCAGATCCTTACTTTCTGATCACCCTGTAAATGCGTATGGTTATATATGTAAATAATACATATGTTAATGAAAAGTAAATCATTTTATAATTTGTACCTTTTTTAAAACTCATATCCTAATGCAACTTAATATAGAAACAATATGGTATCGCAATGCTATCAAAATGCGCTGCTCTAGTTTCGATGTTAAATTGCCATAGGATATTAACTAAATACGATCTATTCTTATATCAGTAAAAATTTTTACGCTCAGGACAATTTATATAAAAAAATTTTGTAATAACTTTAATTTGTAATAATGTAATAATTTTATAATAACGTTAGTAAATTATAACATAATTATTAAATAGATATTTATAACTGTATTTTGCAAAATTATTATTATTTATTGCAATAATGAATGGGAATTACTCGATTATGGCAATACATTTTCTTTGCACAAATAGTTGCCAATACTATTGCCAAAATCGAGAACAGAGTGTATGTAAAGTCTAATAATATTTTCAAGATTTTGGTAATTTCACTGATTACAGTCAGTGAATCATTTATAAAAGATATTTTGCACTTAAATTAGGATAAGATGTGGCCTTTAACATGAGGTCACACAATTGTTTAAAATTTGTTAAATATTTTTAAAAATTTTCAACTCAATTCTTTGGAACCGCATGTAAATGAGGATCATATTCCAATTTAAGTGTAAAATATCGCATATAAATTTCAATGATTGTAATTATTATAATATCATGGTATTTTTAATTAAAAATAACAGTAATTATTTATCATTTAAAAATTAATCATTTTGAGATTATAAAAAATTATTCTTAAGATACCATTGTGTTCACACAAAACACGCTCTTTCATAATCTTCAGCTTTAGTGATATTCGAAAACTTTTCTCTGATAAATTTATGGAATATTTTTAGTTCAATTAAATGAACTTTTTTATTATTAATGTCCAAAATGCTTAAACAATCGGAAGCATTAAATTTGCATATATCTGTTAAATGAGTCACATCTTTTCCGTTATAAATGATTCGAATAAAATATAAGTTATTATTTTCATCATTATATAATTCAAAGATAATGCGTGACGCATATGGTGGTAAATGTCCATCAAAAAATCCCAATGCTGATGCTGCGGCGACAATTGTGAGATCATGAGCTGAGTATAGAGTAAATTTAGCTTTTGACTGCATTCTGATAAATAAATTAAATTCATTTATTAATTGATTTAAAAATCCCATTATCTTAAGCCAATTCAAATGGGAAAATGTATCCGTTTTTGCCATTTGTTTACCATGAAATACAATGTATGAAACTAATTCTTGGATATGATCACTTTCAACACAATTACCATGATTATCACATGGAAGTTTTGAATTATGACAAACGTATGACAATATACCGTCGAATATAGAGACGGGCGTCTGAAACAGTACCGTGTGATTCTTAAATTCGGCTATGATCGGTTTTAAACGATTGAGCAGAGTAACAACTGAAGGGTGAGATTCCAGCACTGTGTTTTCATTATTATCTAACATTTTACTCAAATGATCAATTTTATCACATTTTCTGCAAAATTCAGATGAAAAACAAAAATATATTCCGTTTTTTCCTATTATTTGAGGAAAATGTATAAAATCGGATGATGTCTTTGGATTTAAAAAGCCATAGAGAAATGCGATGGCACTTTGAAATGTCCGTGGATATTGTGTCGTAAATACTTTCATTTCTTTATCATACGGAAATTTTAAACTCAATTTTTTCCCATAATACTCTCTTAAAAGTGTCCCGAGAGTTAAATGCTGTAATGAACCGAATAAAGTCAAATGCCCCAAAATGCATTTCGCATCATTCGGAATTATATCATAGGGTAATTCGAATTTCGATAAAACACTTAATTTATTATAAGAGTCAATGACGTAATTATTAAGTAATTCTAAATCACCATCATCAGTATTTAAATGTCTTTGGAAAGGATCACATACGATTGAACTCAAATTACGGACGTGTCTCAACGGACCTCTGTCCCCATGACGTATCAGAACCGAAACTTTAATTAATGTCAAATGAGACAATGAATGTGTTAATTCATCCTTTAATTTGATATGTGACAATGGATTACAGTATTGTGAAACGCGTGATTTTTCAATTATATCATTATAAACTTTCGAATGACGAATTTTTGAATTTTTAATATTTATATCATGAAATGTCACTATAAATGAATAAAATATAATTCATAATTATAATATTGAATGTCAATTCTTTGGCGTATACACATACAAAAAGTAGTATTTAATGTAAAATTAAAAATAAATATATACTCACGATATATAACAATAATAATAATGAAAGAAAATGTAATGACGAAAATGATATAAAATATAATCATACGCCGAATCCATAATGATGTTATCATAGCATTAAAAAATGTCATATTTTTCTTAAAATTATAATAAAATTTTTAAAAAATATTATTTTAAATCATATTTCATTTTAGATCATTAATACATCATTCACATGATTTTCGCTCACATATGTTTACATTTTCCATAACATTTTTATTGCGAATTTTGTGATTTTATTTACATCATAATATACTAAAATATATAATAAATGAACTCTCTTTTTACACAAAACTGCACTTTTATGGGTTTCCTAATGACAGAAAAGTTTTAAAAATGTGCAAAAAATGCATGATTTTTGTTCAGCATTTATTTGTCAGTGATACAAAAAGCACACATTGATACTGTTCTCATGTGTACATACGGTAAGAAATCTGCGCATATACTTTTTAGACCGGTATTATATCGCCAATTTTCAAATGAATATTTTAAATGAATAAAAAAATGGTTTCACCTCTCGGTATAAGACCATCCCAAAAATGCGAACTTTTAAATTAAAGAATCGTCACAAAAGTTATACATTTAAAATCAAAAGTAAACTGCCGTATGTCAGTTAAATGTGATATATTAACGTTAATCACCTAAAGGTCAAAGGTCACATCTGTCATCATATGATAAACAAAAAACTAAAAATATCGGAATGATGTTTATGATGAAATATATCGATATCATATGGAACATTCGATATTTATATTCCGCACACCCTTTGACCCCGCTTTTTAGAACAGTCTTATATCGCGGGGTAAACACCTTTAATTAAAGGTAAAAGGCACTTAAATGAAGCAAAAGCGGAGTAAAGGTGTTTATTTCCAGGGATAAGGACCCCTCACCTCTATCTCAGGCTATAAGAACCGGAATAAAAAGCGATGTAAATGTGTATATGATTATTACAATGTATGAACATTTTGTAATTTAAACATTTACAGATTTAAAAATAAATTAATATTTTATTTAATTTTAAAAATGAATTTAATGCATTTTTATCGATTTAAATGTCCTTTAATTAAATTATGTTTTTATTATAATGTGCGATTACATTCGAATGTTAAAACAAAACTGACATTAAAAGTGAGTAATAAAATTACTTAATTTTTGATTTAAATTCAAAAGAAATTAATTGTAAATATTGAATATTAAAAGGAATGCTGTGATATTTTGGGATTAGAAAATTGTAATATAAATTTAAATGAATTAAAAGATCGTTTTTTATTATGCTGTAAATGTCATCATCCGGACGTGTCTCATGATAACGAAACGTTTCTCAGCATTAAAGAGGCATATGACACATTAAAAGAGCACATCCAATCACTGAAAGAAAATAACGATCGAAATGACCATTATGATAATGGACTTAATGATGATGATGGTCATTTTGAAAAACAGAAACTGCCGCAGCATCGGCATTACTTAAATTATGAGGGCATAGGATTTGGTTCATCATCATCACGATTAAAACAGTATCAAAATTATCGATTAAATACGGCATCAGAATCTGTTAATGAATTTAAAATGAAAAAAATACAATCACAGTCTATGATTAATGAAAGAGGATTAACCATGAAAGATGTTAATATGCAGCGTCAGATTCAAACGAAACAGGGCTATGATCGTATGGTGGAGGATCTGATTCAAGAGGCCATTGCCAAAGGGGACTTTGAGAATCTTCCGGGATATGGAAAACCCTTAAATTATAGGCCCGAATTACCGTATATCGATTCCGCGACATATAAATTAAACGAAATTCTAATAAACAATGGTTTTATTCCGGAATGGGTACGTTTAGAAAAAGAAATCACCGCTGAAAAACACGATATTAAACTTTCGATTATTTCATTATTAAATGATTCAAAAGAAACAAAAAAATGTGAATCATTAACAAAAATTGAATTAAATGTGAAAATTTTGAATTTTAAAATCGATAAATACAATTCAATAGTACCGATATGTAAAAAACAACAGTTCCATTTCATTCTAAAGAATGAAATTAAAAAATTAAAATCATTAAAAAATGATAATATACAAATAAAGAATGAAATGAAAAATGATATAAAATATGATAATCATAAAACATTTTTAGATATTATTTCATCGTTATTTAGGATATAATTATGATTAAAATTATTATTATTATCACATCGATCAAAACATTAAATATGTTAATATCACATATGATATCGTTCGTATGTATTATTAATTATAATTATATACGAACGTTATTATTATATATTTAAATTATTTATATATAAATTTAATAATATATTGAATATGATATTCGTTGATTAATTGAAAAAACATATACAATAAATATGGAAGTAATTAATCGAATGAAATGTTATTTAACCCTCGAAAGTTTGCCATTGGCTTAATTTTGGCTCAGGAAAGGATAACCCATTTGTTAATGGGGGTTTATTATCTGTGTTAATAGCATCATCATTTCTTTTAAGAGACTGTCGTAATCGATCTTTTGGAATATTCAATTCAATAGTTTTATCTGATGTTAGTACTTCGAAATTTTCGAGTGTACTGTTTTTAATGCCATAACAAAAGTACATCGCTAATCCTAAAGAATAAAGAAAACATCTCTTTATTTTCAATTCGTGATAATCATATTAAATATAAATTATTTTTCGGAATAAATCTAAAAGTGTTATTCATTGTTTAATGTTTATACACTTTTACATCATAAATATTAATTCATTTTAACATTTCCGCACTTTTAAAATCCAATAATAACTTTAATTACTTAATTATATTGAATTTAACTTTAGAATATTTATCATTTTAATGTATTACGAAACATAAATAAAAATAAAATTAAAATATTTAATGAAAACATTTAAATTCATTTCATTATTCATTAATACATAAACATTAAGTTTATTTTAGTGATAATCATTTTATTACAATTATATTCATATTAAAATATAATGTATACACATATGTATATACAGAATGTACGATTATGTGGCGTTATGCTTATGTTTGTCATGCTTTACATATGCGCATTATTCTGCACATTGATGCGGTCAGATAATCGTACATGCTGCATATGTATATATTATATATAATATATATATAATATATAATATATAATATATAATTCATAATTTATATAATTCTATGTATAAGCTTATGTTACATAATGAGTGACACTTTAAAAGCGTGATTCGAATGAAGTGTCAAAAATGCAAATTCATTAATGGGTTTTAAAATTATATAAAAACAGAGCATAACTTTTTCGTGATCATTAAATTTTCATAAAATTAATATCAAATTTTAAAGTGACACTTAAATCATTAAAAATTCATTTTATGATGAATATTTTTAGAGCGAAATGAGAATTTAATATATTTAATATGATTTTAAAAAATTCATTTTTATTCATTGAATTTATTTAAATTTCTCGATAATGGCAACATATTTTCTTTCCCTAGCTAGTTGTCAAAATTGAGAATAAAGTGTATTAAAAATAAAAAATATACATAGTTATAAAAATGTTAAAATAATTTTTACGGTATTTTTTAATATAAAATTATCATTTATATAATTTGTCGTGTTTAAACTTTTCGGGATTTAAAATTAGAAATTCGGGAGGGAAATCGGGAGCATAAATGCATAAAACTCGAGACTTATTCGGGACTTAAAATCTAAAAATTGAAATTCCTTTTACTTTTTTAGTATTTAACAAAAATTAGCAATATTTTTTCCTAAGAAATTAATTTTTGAAATTTAATGTATATAAAATAAATTATACATAATATATTTAACAATTTTATTTTAAATTTTAGTTTTTAAAAATATATAGTCTATATTTTTTATACTGACAAAATTCTATATTTAAAAAATAATTTTTAAAATCAAAATTTTTAATTTTCAATAATTTTTTAAAAATCATAAGAAAAGTCAAAGGGGGAAGTAAAGGAAAAATTTGTATAATAAACGTTGAAATTTCGGATTTATTTCAGATTATTTCGGACTTTACCCTAATTTCGGAATTCCGAAAAAATAAATGCGTTTCAAAATGCTTATAAACGTATGATTCGTGCATAACCACAAAATTCCGATTTATTCTGTTCACTAATCCCATTTCGGAATTCCGAAATAATCCTAAGTCTGCTAATGACTAATTAGATACAAACTAATTAACATTCGTAAGTGTAAAACTAATTCTATATGTACAGCAAGTGTTAGGGTCATAAATATAAATTCTAAATGTGTTTTCACATGAATTTCATGCGTATTATGCGAATGACCTTTATTTGCTCACATAATTAGTTAAATACATTAATTTTTATCTATAATTAACTATTAATTAACTATTAATATAATTAACTACACTAGTAAATTGTAATGCAATGAATGCAATGATCTTTTTCATTCATCATCTGATTACTGTGAATTTTAGTACAGTTTTTAGCATTTAATAAAAATTTTTACAAAAAAAGTATTGAATATTTTATGATACATTTTTATTGTAATTCACATGATGTATAAACATGTAAATGCTAATGTTTCATATAAATAATTATATATAATTTATATATTTATATATTAAATAAATAAATTACCTGCGATCATCCATAATGTAAAGCGAACTAAAGTTAGTATCGAAAGTCTTAAGATGAGATATATATTGATGATGATGGCTATGGCAGGCACAAATGGCACTCCCGGAGCTTTGAATTTTAAATCGCATCTAAATTATAATTAACATTAAAATTTAATTTATTAAATATGTTATTCTTTTTGTTAATGTTTATATAAAATAATATATTATGTAAGAAATGTAACTTATACCGTATTTGCGGCTGACGTGAGATTTGAAAAATGCATGCGATGATAGCCACAAAAAGACTTAAATAGAATATGACTAAAAAATGATTATCCGAATCAAATGAATCGAAATGCCACGCTAACATCACATCGAATATTATTACCAAAATATAGAATATGCCGACCAATTTTATGACGAATATTCCCGTCTCTTCTGACGCTTGACCATGCACTTTCCAACCGTATGGAAACAAATACATGCATAGCTTTTCATATTTATCCAAAATTCCAGACCTATAATATTGACGACATATACATTATAATAAAGATTAATGGGAATATTTGAAATGTGAATTCACACATAAAATATTAATAATTTTATATAACAAAAGATGTAATAAAAAACGAAGTGATAAATGATATAAACCTCCGTCCGCTGCTTCCTCCGTGTTGATAAGGAACAGATCCATAATGAAATCCCGCATTACCCGGCACTAGAAATTCGTCATCTTTACTTTCCTGACGAAAACAGTTAGGGTCAGTTTCGTCACTTTCTGAAGAATCGTATCTGTTGCTGCGTTTGGCATGTATTCGTTGCTCATGTGAAATAAAAGGTGTAAATTGAGGAGCATTAACTACAGTTTGAGGTGCGATTTCTTTGATTGGTGTTGGACATGCTGAACGGATTTGTTCTGGTAATAGATCAACTAAATTGGTTCGTGTCGGTTGATATCTCAGTAAAAGAACACATGTTGAGACCAATGTATAGGCCATTAAAGTGCCAATGCTCATCATTTCCACTAAAACTTCCAATGACATGATAAATGCAACAAAAGCTGTAAAACATCCCAAAATGCATGTCGCTTTTAATGGAGTATTTGTCAATGATGAGATTATTGAGAGCTCTCTAAATATGAGACCATCTTTGGCCATGGCATAGACAACTCTTGGCATAGGGAACATTGATCCAAGCATTGATACTATTAAACCAGCTAGTGATCCAATTGCAACTATTGTTTTGATTTTATAGGCTCCGACATATGAGAACATTTCAACTAAAGCTGAGTCTGGATTAATATCTTTGTATGGAACCATTAGGGTTAGAACAATGCTTGATGTGATGTATGCCGTCAATGCAACTAGCATACTAGTAATAATTGCTGTGGGAATAGAGCGCTCAGGGTTTTCCGCCTCTTCACCAGTTGTAGCGATTATATCGAATCCAATAAAAGCATAGAAACATGTGGCAGCACCCGAAAGCATTCCCGACCATCCATAGGGGGCGAATCCCCCGTAATCAGACCAATTATCAAAGTCAATGTAAAACAAAGACGCGAATATAATGATGAACCAAATGCCAAAGTTTATTACATTTAAAATGTTATTAACTAGTAATGATTTCCTGACACCAATTGCTAGTATCAATGTCATTATCAACGTAATAAATGCCGCTAATAAATCAGGGACATGACCAACGAACGTCCCGAACATGCCTTTCATTGTCTCAGTTACAGATCCTCCTAAAAGTGCATCAATGCACGCGCTTATGGCACATGCACCTGCGGCTGTGCCTATTAAATACTCTAACACCATGTTCCATCCGATCACGAACGCAATGAATTCTCCGACCGTCACATAACTATACCTAAAATTAAAAAGTAAACGTTCACTTTTTAAGTTCTGTTAACATTAAACATTAAAAATTAATAATCTGCATTCATATGCATTACACGAAAACATTTGTTATTCATTCCATTAATATGTATGAGATTATTATGAGATTATTAAAAAGAAAATAATAAATGGCACTTAATTTACATAATAAGTATTTATGTAAATATTGAATTAATTTAAATATTTTAACATTCGAAATAAATAATTTTAAAGAATCATTAATTAAAAACTCTATAATTTCAATGCTCACATATATGCTGATCCCGTGGTATGAGGAACACGAACGCCGAATTCAGCATAACATACTCCTGAAATCATTTATCGCAATAAATATATGTCATTTGCATTTTATTAAAATTTAATTTTTATTTTTATTTATTTATTCATTATTCTCTCATATTTTCTAAATGGCATTTTACTAAACAAATCCCATCCCATATAGTGTTATATCATGTACAAAATCATAATTTAAAATTGATACATGCGGTATAACCATTTACGCATAGAGTTAACTTTTATATTTATAATTCACCATTTGATATTTTGAATCACCATTTGATTGTTTTTATGAGTTATGATTAGAGACACAAATTCTAGGGATTATCCCGATTAAAATGGTGTCTCTTAAAGTTCGGGAATTTAGTGGTTATGCACGAATCACATAAAAATATGGCATTTGAGACCGCTTTATTGTTCCGATTCTTCCAAATTTATGTTTATTTTAAATTCCGTATAAATCGAGAATTTCCCGATTTTAAGAGTTTTCCTTAAAATTGTAAATAAAAATTGCAATAAAATATGAGGGCACAGGAAATTCTTTAAAAAAAGTAACATGTACAGAGTGATCTAAACTAAACTACATATGGGGTTCTATGAAAAGCATAATATGCATTATATTTATGTTATTTTATGCATTAAATTTTTAATTAAAATTCATGATTTTATTAAAATTAATTTATTATTTAAATGTTTTATTTTATACATTTAATTAAAAACAAATAAATTATAGTGAACGTATTTAATAATATGAAAAACGCATCAATATATATATTATAAATTATTAATATATATATAAATTATATAAAAATTTCCTTTACTACTCCCTTAGTATTTTTTTAACAAAAATATACTAAGGGTCTTCCTTAGTATATTTTGGAAAATAAAAGAAATTTTTAAATATATACATATATAAAATATTTTGTTAAAAAATTAGAATTTAAAATAAAATAGGAAAATATAGTGTTTAATTTAATTTTTATACATAAAATGACAAATTTGTGTTTAGAATAACATATTAGAAATTTTTGTAACAAAAATACTAAGGGGGGAGTGAAGGAAACTTTTCAATTTTAAGTTTTGATTATTGTCCCTATTTTAATCATTTATAGTCCAGAATCCCGCCCGAATTTACTATTTTTTAGTCCCGAAAATTTGTGGCTCTAGTTAAGCTACTTAGATATATGATTTTCTAATAAATAATTAAAAATAAAATAATATTTTAAAATAATAAATTTTTATTAAAGTTATTTGTGTTTAATTATATTTTGGGGGTATTTTTGCTGTAAATATTTCGGCAGTGGTGATTTTGGGTGTGGGCATTTTCTCATAGACCCGCCTAATGTTAACGGAAGTGATATTAAAAATAGATTATCGTTCCTCTTAGAGAGGTATTACTGTATATAGTATTTTTTATAAATTAATTTAAAAATCGCATTTTAATATGAATTAAAATGTGCATGAATATTAAGCATAATATAAAATTTTTACATTAATTTATAAAAATTTCAAATTTTTGACGATTAATCAATAAAAAGACTACAAAAAAGTGAGATAAATTGAAGTGTGTTATTTCTATAGTTAATTCAGTTTATGTATTTTTAACACACTTTATTATTATATTTACACTCTAATATAAGTTATGATGTTTCACTGCATTCTTTTATTTTAAATTTCACATTTAAAAAATGATATTTTATATTTACAAAGAAATCTCTACAAAGACTATATTAAGTAAAATGTTTGTCCGTCTTAAAGAGGTTTCAGCTTTGCAAATGTTTCATTTTATAGTAGTTTTACTGTAGGGTAATATAAAATATAAATTTAAAGGTTTAATTAAAAGTAAATTAAAAATGTTTAAATAATTTTCTCGAAAAATTTAAATTTATTTAATATATTTTAATATAACATATTTAATTATTTCCCCAAAGTTGAGATTTTCCAAAAGTTAAATCTCACACTATAATATGTATATTCATAATATGTATTCATATATAATTGAAATGTTTGGAAAATGCTGTTTTTGACATTTATCGAATATCATTATAAAATCAGACAAAAGTTAAATTCACATGATATTAAACGAATTTAATAAAATGCTAATTTAAAATTTAATATTTATTTTGTTATCATTAAAAATAAATTTAAATCTTAAAATTTACTTTTAAAATCGCTTTTAAAATGTAAAATCAATTTTAATATAATTTAAAAATAAATATAAAATATTATTATATTTATAATTATTTTTTATATTCAGTATTACCCTAAAGTCGCATAGATACCCCGCGGGTTATCTAATAAATTTAGAGGATTTTGAACAAAATTAGACGGTGCGGGTTATACAGTATAATGAAAGGTAAAAATATTTCTCCATATTCATAAATATATTAACGAAAACAAAACATAAATAATACATTAAAATGCTTTCAAATAACACATTCACATATGATTCGATGTTTGTGACAATCGAAGAATCACATTTCTCACAAATGCCGGCATTTGTATCCGCTAAAACTATGTTTTTAGATATGCGGGTTATACATGGGTGCGGGTTATCTATGAATACAAAAACGTTTATAAAATTACTATATTTTGAACCCTGCGGGTTATGCACGGGACTTTTGGGTATTTGTATATATTATTATTAGTATAATACAAATAAAATATAATTTTTTAATTTTTAGATTATTTTTGCATAGAAAGTTACAAATGCTGTTTTAATCCAAAAATACATGCATTAATTAAATTAAATTGAAAAATGTAGAAAATTCAGTAAAACATTAAAAAATTGAGCATAGTACATTAGCCACAAAATAACATATGAGCTAATTTAAAGGTCAAAGGTTATTATGAAAAATTCTCCATAATAATAATTATCTTTAAATTTTAATATAAATCTGCATAGTTCTTTTTGTCGCATAGAAAAGTATATCCTCAAAATTATAAAATATATACAGTTTAACCTCTCATACACGAATGGATTGACGTCTTAGAGAGGTTCATATCTTAGAGAGGGATATATTTTTGCACTAATTATATTAGAATTTTCATTTTAAATATAAATTATGATAATAATTAAAATAATAATAAATTAATTATATAAAATAATAATAATAATTTAACATTTTATTTATTAATGTGATTTTTAATTAAAAAATATTTTTTAAAAATATTTTATGCATAATGGTAAATGTAAAAATTTTCATAATTTCGATATTTTTAAAAATGCTTAAAAATTCAAATGTTCTGATGGAATTCTCTAAAAATTTATGTATATTCTTAACCTGCGAAGTCTCGTTTTGGAATTTCCTAAGATTTGTCATCACCCTGTAAAAAATTCCCAAAATTTAAATGTTCTCAGGAAAGGTGAAATTACTTAAATTGTCATGAGTAAACAATCGATAATCGATTGTGTTTCTTTACTTAAACTCTACCAAAATTTGTATTTTTTTGTATAAAATAATATATTTTTTATTATAATTATATGTGTTTTTTATTTTTGGAAATTGATTTTGATGTTAAATTACTATTTTCTGAGTTCATATATGTAAATTCAAAAGTTTCAAAAATCATTTTTTCAAAACAATTATTCATCAGTCATTTTATACAAAAAATCAGAATTGAAAAATATAAAAAATAAAAACATATTTTATATAAAAATGTGAATGCTTTAAAAAAATTAAAGTTTTCAAAAAATTATTTTCCTTTATATTTTTATGACAGAGGGAAGTAATAAAGGTCAGATTTGCAAGTGAATTTGCTCATGAAAATAAAATATATGCTATAAAATTGCCCAAATTCACATATAATTTTAACTTTCGGTTCTTTCCTCATATGTCTATTAATTTAATTAAATTAATAGACATTGAATTGTTTGATTAATAATAAAATAAACATTTACATATGTCAAAAATTTTTATTACATTATGTAAACTGAGTTTAAAATTGTATAATGTTCATTTATTTTTTGCACACTCTGTATAAATAAAGGAGCATTATAATTGAAAATTTAATTTGAAACGCAAACTTTAGTGAATTTTATTATTTTACAGTGTTTATAAATTATATTTTTTGTTTAAACTCTGAATGCATTAAAAATTAAGCATTAATAATATCCCAAAATAAAAGCATTCAGATTCTAAAGGAATAAAAAAGATTAATAATGATAAACTCATAATACCATTTTATTTAAGAGATAAAAAAAATTTTCAATAAATTTTACTAAAATTATGTGCATTATAAACATTTTGTTTATAGTATATTGAGGTTAATAATATAGAAAATGTATAAAAACAAATATATCATGTAATATAAGTGATAATAACTCATTTAAGTTTTATTTATTTTAAGCCTTTTAATTTGTTTGGTATTAAAATGAAATGTAAATAATTTGAATTAATAATTTAAATAACATTTTTATTATAATGCTAATGATGCAGCATTATCTATTATCATAGTAAAAAGCATAGTGCTTAAGTATGGTGCAAATTATCTATTAAATTATTCAATTGAATGTATTATATGATAAAATTAAACGTAAAAATATAAACGTTTATTTTTATACGAAAGGAATTTTAAGATAAAAAAGTATATATGAAATATTATTGCATAATATGTGTAGTTTTTCATATGCAATGTATGTGCACAAAATTTATATACTAAAATATACTAAAATATTTGTATTTAATTTATATATTTTAGTATATTAAACTAAGTATAATAAAAGCATTCACCTGAAAATAACGATGCAATTGCAGCAATGATGAAACTAACAACAACTGCGGGCCCTGCAATGTTATGTGCGACCATTCCAGCAACTAGTAAATAAATTAGTATATTTAAGCATAACATGGACACTATCATTATATATATTTATATACGATTATATTTTCTAATTTTTTCTAAATTCTGCTTTAAACTATTATTTTGGATCTAAATTTAATGACTGAGAAAATTAGTAATTTGTTGTGATATGCATTGTAATAGCATCTGTCATTTATATGTAATTTATATTTTTAAAAATAAGAATTATATTCAGACCTAAATACATGCCCGTCCCAACACAACTTCCAACACCCAAAGATACTAAATCGCGAGTATTTAAACATCTCTGAAAACACAAAAACATTATTATCAAATTCCACAATATATATATATATAAAAATAAAATTATTATTATTTAACACTTACAATATATTAATTTTATATTTTCATATCTTTTAATACTTTTATATTTTATATAATTTTTTAATAGTATTTAATACTAAGTATTTAACTTTTAAGTTATTAAATAAAAATTAAATTAATAAAAATAATACCTTAAGTTTTTGATTATCGTCCACTTCTTCTTTGTCAGGTTCTCGTGTACGGATTAATTTCCCAAAAATTATCATAAATTTCGATTTAAAATTTTGTATTTCAGAGTGTGACGGTATCATTGTGAAATATGAATTGAGATTATACGTTTCACATTTACGTTTATATTTTTCTTTTCTTTTCTTTAACTTTCAATAACATACGTGTATTATTAATTTATAATTTTCAATTTTTTCATTTATATTATCGTAACACAATAATAAAGTAAAAGTCAATTATATTTTTCTTATAACAGAGCGATATTTTATTGATTTTTAATAAAAAAAATTATTGTACATAATAAGCAATGAAAAACTCACCCAATTTGTTGCTTCAAATTAAAAGGACACTATAGTTTGTACATGATATATTTATTGACTGTTATTTAATCGTCAATATGTGTATAGAACAATTTTTTTAATTAAACACATTATTAGAAAAGAGTGTGGTAATATTGTTATTTGATTTTATACAATCCTTTAACAAATAATGTCTATTGACATATATTTATTTATAAAAATCAAAAAATTGATATATTTTAAAATTTTAAATTGAAAAATATTAAAAAAAATATGCGAATAATGATATGATAAATATTAAATGAAAAGTATATATGAGAAAATATATGATATATGATAAAAATTGGTATATATACACACGATGAATACGATATAATGACTTATAATGGACAAAACACAACTAAAATCTAATGTAACAATAGTTTGGCAAAAATATTCTCTATTCTAATGCTGCCTTTTCTAATGCAATTTAGGATCGGGATGTGGTACTTCTATTACTATTACATATATGCACACATCTTTTTCGATCGAATTTATTGATCCTTTGAGTGGAATGTCTCTCTGCGCATTTTTCAATATTTTGATGCCATTGCTGTACATTGCTGTATATGCGTACAATTATATACTACCGTATGGACATATAGTATTTTGTACATGTTTTATATACATAAAAATTGATTATTTTCACTGTATATACATCACAATTATCATTATTTTTATCATTATATGATGCAATGATATTCATAGAATAAACTCTTTTATTTTTGACATAAGTGCATATAATTGCTATTAATACATATAAAAAATGTAATTATATATAAAACAAATTAAAGCTTTTCTTAAATGCTCAGAAATGAAGCGTTTTGCACATCGTGTACATTATGTTTGTTTTTATACGATCGATACTTTTCATACCATTCTTTTGATGTGCACATAAACACTTAAATATTAGTATAACATTGAAACAGTGTTAGACACGTATCACTTGAGTTTTTGACAATGTCAAGAATGGGAATGGTAATTACTAATATGGCTAAAGACACCCTCCAAAAAATGGGACGCAAAAAGAAAATCGGAAACGAAAACGAATTAATGGACACACAATTAAAAAGATGTCTCTCCACTTTTGACATCATATTATTGGGAATCGGGCATATGGTGGGCTCAGGAGTATATGTACTAACATCAACTATCGCTAGAAATATCGCGGGACCCGCTATTGTCTTATCTTTTATTATCTCCGGTTTTGCATCTTTTTTATCTGCACTGTGTTATGCTGAATTCGCAGGACGATTTCCAAGAGCAGGATCTGCATACTCATGTAATATATTGTAATGTCATATATTATAATTATAAAAATTAATTATAATTTTCATAATTATTATTATGCTTAACTTTTATTATATATATTAATAATTTGATAATTGAATTTAGATACATATTTGGCAATGGGCGAAGTTTTAGCATTTATTGTCGGATGGAATATGGTTTTAGAAAATGTAATAGGCACAGCTGCTGTTAGTAGGTAATGCAATAGAATTTATATTTTTAACTTAAATTAAAGCTTAAAACAGTTATTTTTATTAAATTTATATTTAAAATTTATTATGTTAATTTAATTTTACTAATGATTGAATTAAATTTATTTGAAATGTTAGAGCGTGTTCTGCATACATAGATTCACTTTTAGGCGGTGCCATCAAAAATTACACGATATCATCACTGACATCATCAATTGGCATAAATGATATTTCCGAACGCATCGACATTTTCGCTTTTATCATTGTGATCGCATTTATGATATTTCTCACGTGCGGAGTCAGAATCACATCGTATTTAAATAATGTCTTTTCATTGGTGAATATCGCAGTCATTTTTGTGATCATTTTCGTCGGCATTTACTTTTCCGATTTTAATAATTGGAAAATACCGAACAAAGGATTTATGCCCTACGGTTGGAAGGGGGTCATTGCGGGCAGTGCCACGTGCTTCTATGGTATTTTATTTTTATTATTATTAATATAAAAAGGATAATCTTTATATAGGATTATGTAATAATAAATAAATTAAAGTAAATATTTGATATGTTAATTTAATCTTTAAAATGAAGCATTTTAAAAGCACGATAATTATAATTATTGCCATAAAAAACTAATATATACGTTAACAACAAATAAAAGCATTACTATATTTACATACAAATATTACAGAGCGCCGTGAAATTACAATTTCATTTATGTTTAATTTAATTATATGAAAGTCATTTATCAATAAAGAGGATGTTTACATGTATGTGTGTAATGTGTGTATGTATGTATGAAAGTATGTGTATAACGGTTTATTCGTGATTTGATTGGACAAAAAAAAATTTCAATCAAATTAATTATTATATTTTGAATTTTTATAACAATAAAATTAGATATAATTATCAGATTTGAAATTTTTCGGAATTCCAAAATTATGATTAATTTCAAAATTTCTATATTTTGAAATTTTAATTTTTCCTTTACTCTCTTTTACCCTTTGATTTTTTACAATTTACTTAAAATTTTAAAATTTCAAAAATAATTTTTTAAAAATTAATTTTAAGAATATTTAAGGCCCATAAATGCTAAATAAGAGACTTTTAAATTAAAATATTTTCATACATTAAAATTGAATATACACTATACATTAGTATTGGTATATTTTGAAAATTCTCATTTTGTTTATAACTGTACATTCAAAAATTTTTGGAAATATAAGAAAGAATTCCCAATCCTCCCATTCCCTCCCTTTTTCTATTTATGATTATTCGTGGCATATCGGTATTTCTAAATGCATGCTAAAAACTGCTCTTAGCAATAAAATTATTTTTTTATATTTATAATAATTTTTATATAAATATTAGGTTTTTATTTAAAAACAAATACTTTAGAATTTTAACGTTAATAATTAAAATATTAATGAATGGAATATGTGATTAGCTTATGTCGGTTTTGATTCAATTGCGACATCGGGTGAAGAGGCAAAAGACCCTCAGAGATCGATTCCGATCGCGACACTCATTTCAATGACTTTCGCCGCAATTTCTTATATCGCAGTATCATCAGTATTAACTTTAATGGTTCCATTCAATGAAATTTCATCGGAATCGGGTTTACCCGATGCTCTCGGAATTCATGGGGCATTTTGGGCCAAATTTATAGTCATTATTGGAGCGTGCTGCGGAATGATCACAGTATTAATTGGAACAATGTATTCATTAACGAGAATTGTTTATGCGATGGCTGATGATGGTTTACTATTCCAATGGATGGGTCATGTCGAAAATCGGACTAAAATACCATTAAAAGCGATGTACTTTTTTGGGACAATCGGAGCACTTTTAGCTTTAATCTTAGATCTAACGACATTAGTGGAAATGATGAGCATTGGAACATTAATAGCATATTTAGTTGTCAGTGCATCAGTAGTTATAATCAGGTAATTTTCAATTATATTTAATATAATTCAATTATCTATTGAATATTTATAAAAATAATTTATTAAATTTATACATGTATGTAATTTCTTTTTTTATTTTAATTTATAATTTGTATGTATATAAACATTTAAATTTCAATTTTCGGGTCTATGACAAAATACCCACAGCCCAAAATGCCCACGGCAGAAATCACCACGACCGATATATTCACAGAACACAATATACAATGTTATATTATAACTTTATATAGAAACATAAAAAGTGCTTAATATGCTTTATCTTTAAGAATCTTTAAGATCTTTATCTAAAAGAAATCAAAGAAATATTTAGAATGTATCCATATATTTGGTCCGTGGATATTTTGACTGTGGGCATTTCGGTCCGTGGTGATTTTGGGTGTGGGCATTTTGAGTTTGAACATTTTGTCAGTGAACGGTAATTTTTATAATTAATAATATTATATATATTTAGATATAAAAACACAGAAATTTCACATCCATCATTAAATGAGGATAATCCTCAGGAATTAAATAATTTATCAGTGCGTTCATCGATTTGCGATGAAAAACAATTAATGGACGAATTAACGAATGAAAATGATGATAAAAAATTATTTTCAAATAAATTTAAAGAATATTTTTCAAAAGAAATTTTAAAACAGAAATTGAATTCATCATTAGTATCGATATGCATAGCGATTATAATAACGTCTGTTTTTATCATAGCATGGATTGGGCCCAATTTAATTGAGGTTTAAACATTTATTATTAAATTTTATAAATTTATAAATTTTAATATTAATTTTCAGAATAAAAGCATTTTTGAAAAAATGCTCATTATTGTGATGGTGTTAATTGTATTCATTGCATTTTTGTTAATTTCATTACACGATCAATTTACAGCATCATTGAAATATAAAGTACCGATGGTTCCATTCATACCGATACTTTCAATTATATTTAACGTTTCGTTAATGGTCAATTTACAGACATTGACATGGATTCGTTTGATATTTTGGCTCATAATTGGGTTTAGTGTTTATTTCGTTTATGGCATTAAAAACAGTAAAATCGATTCGAATCGCATTTACTTTAAACCCAATGACATCAGAATGTGGGGGTCTTTAGACGATAGCACATGTTTAGCCGAAACCGCGTCTATTAATTCGTCGTATTAATGTTCAAATTAATAATTATTACTCTGATATCTTTGCCATTTAGCAATGGGCGTATAATAATTGCAGAGTAAAATTTTGAAAATATACAAAAATTGCTCATTAAATCATTTGTTTATACATAGTTATATAATAAAAAATATATTAATCTATGATATAATGAAAAGTTTTATATTTTTTCATTTTTTTGTTCAGCATTTGACCATTGCCAAATAATAAAGATTTCAGAGTAATTATTATTAATTTAAAATTCTGAAATATCATAATTATCCATTTGCGGGAAATGTTAATTTTTATATTAAAAGATATTTGAAAGAAACTAATAAATAAATCCAATAATGTAATAACAACTCTTTAAGAGCCGTTTAATGTTTCTCTTTTTTTCAGGATTTTGTTCCACAAAATCCCCCTTTTGCCGCTTTTCTCAATTTATATGCAAAATTCGATAGGAATTTTAGCATTTAAATTAATTTTAATAAAATTTATTCATTATATTATTTGACATTTATATCAAATACTAATAAAAGTAGTATTATCGATAAAACCAATATTAAGCAACTTTTTGTACTTTTATTATATATATATATAATTATAGATATATACAAACCTAACCTATATTTATTTATATTATATTTATTATATATATTTATTTACAGCAAATTTCCTTAATTATGTCTATCAGCTGATTGTTTACGCAACACTAACAAGTAAAGAGGTGTTCACAATTTTTTTTAAAAATAATTAAAACGTGTTAAGTACTACCTAATAACAAAGTTGAGTGTCAATCAGGTGGTGGACATAATTAACAAAATTTACTGTGTATATTATAATGATTTTTATGACGTTATTTATTAACTTAATATTTTTCCATAAAGTATTTTCTCATTAATTGAGTTGTATATTGTTGTATATACATATACACTACTTTGATGAAATTATGTCCCCAGCTGATTTGCACACGCAGCATACACACTGTAAACAGTAAACTACTCATTTACTAACAATGAGTACTCTAAATTACGTCCAATTACGCGCAGAGTGTATCTAAACTTAGTCCCCATCACCTGAGTTGTTTATGACATTCGTTAGGATAACAAAAGCACATGCGGGCTCTAAGTTTAGAAAACCCATATGTAGCTTAAAACCAGTTTTTGGGTGCGCGTAACTGGACATAATTTAGAATAGTATTAACAGTACTAACAGGGGGCGTGGCTTGGACATAATTTCATCAAAAAAGCGTATATATAAATATGCGATTTATTAAATTGTTAAACATACATATCGACATAGTCAGAGGAAAAACTTAGGACTGCTTATGGCAGAGTTATGAGATCGAATCATACAAAAAAATTATTTTTATAAAAAAAATTCAATATAAAAAATTGAACTTAAAAAATATTTAATTATTATGAAAGTCTTTATTTATTTATATATTAAATTATTATTTTAAAATTTTAATGAATAAATAAATAATGATTTTTAGTGTCGAAATATTTCGGAAATCGTAATATAAATTTTAAAATATTTTAATTTTTTAAATTCCCTTTTCTTTGCAATTATTTGACACATAAAAAATACAAATTTTGAAAAAAATAATTTTTTTAATAAATATTTAAAATTTTTTGGGTTTTTTGAAATTTTCAATTATACAAAAATTTTAATTTTAAAACTATGCAAATAAGTAAATGGCATCTATTCCTTGAAATTATATTGAAAATATTTCCCTGAAATTCCTTATACTTTTAGAATAATCGCAATTATATTACACATTATTTTATAAAATTTGCCGAAAGTGTATTTAAATGTGTATCATGAATTTGCATTAATGCGCATGCTTAAAGCTATCATAGGACAAATCATGATACATATTTAAATACATTTTCGGCAAAATTTATAAAAAAATGTGTATGTGCATCCCGCCAAACACAGCATATATGCATTTGTGTATACGTATCCGGGGTGTTAAACTATTCGGACTGATCTTCTAGTATATATTAAAATACAAAATTTTTCTTAACATTGGTTTTATTTGGTGACGAAAGGCGGAGACCGTCATGTGACCATTAAACATGAAAGCTAAATGCAGACCTAATAATTAGGTCCTAATTTAACTTATAAATTAACATGTGACGGTGATGATCCTATTTTCTCGTTTTTTCCATTAATGCTTACATTTTATCATAATTATACTTTATTTTTGAAATTCTCGAAAGCGTTGGGAAGTTAAGGAAAATCTGGGAATTAGCCAACCTTACTTTGTTTTGGTATTTTTTATTTCAAAATAGTTATTTATGCTTAATTTACTTAAAAATAGGGGTAAAATTCTCTTAAAATTCGCAAAATACAGTTAAATATTATAAATATATAATTATATGCATAAATAAATTATTTTAAATAAAATCACATTAAAAGTTCTAATTTTTGCATCGGATTTTGTTTTTTCGGCTAAAATTTTGTATTGCATATGGATACCGAATATGGTATTCGGACAAAAGCCCGAAAACCAAAATCCCGAAAGGATCAAAATTCCGAAGACTAAATATAGTCATACGCTATATTTATATCGTATGACTACTCATATGTTTATATGAGTAGTCATACGATATATACATACGATGTATATATAGTGTATATGTAGTGCATTTCACTATTAAGTATAATGAGTGCCGCGAGCTTAGGTTTATATCAACGTATCTAATGCTTAACATATGCATACACATGCAGCTGCACACATTTTACTTTATAGTGAAATGCACTGTATATGTTTATTACATTTACTCTTTTAGTTTTTATCGATTTTAATGCTAAGATAATAATTTATTTTAAAATATATAAATATATAAATGTTGATAATTATATAACTTTAAAATGTATTCCATAAATATATAAATTATTTGTATAATAATTATATAAAAATATAAATTTTTGTGTAATATTTTATTATATATAAAAACTTAATATATTAACATTTAGGCGCACATTTCTCTAATCACAGATGATATTTAAGTCTTAGTTCGAAAGTGTTAAGTCTGAAACTAGAGTGTCAAAAACTACTTTTTTGCTTTTATTATTTTTTTAAAAATATCCTAAAAATAAATAGATATGTGTCCATATTTATATATATAAAAAACATGACCGATTAAAGCAAAATAAAAGTGATTTTTTAGATAAAATTTTTTTTTTGCTTTTTTTTGACTAAAGTGCTTTTTAGTTTTTTTTATTTTTTAGTTATTATTATGATAAAAATTGTACATTACTATTTTTATAAAAAAATATTTTATATTTATTATTTAATATGTAATTGTAATGAATAAACTAATAAATATAATTTTTATTTAATTTCAAAGGACCATGCCCATTTATAATGTTAATGCGGCCTATTCTTACACTCTCAATATTCCGATGCCATTTTATAAAACACGATGCGCTGAGTTCAAATATGTCATCCATTTTGACATAG